>JAFVLL020040035.1:0-30933 GCA_021397915.2 Tor tambroides | reverse complement strand
TAATTTTGATGTTTATTTGTTTGTTTATTTTATTTATGTATAATGTTTTTTTCCCTAGACAATTACAAAATCACACAAATCGAAAGTTTGTACCGAATTCAAACATTTCCCAGAAGTTGCAAACCTAATCCATAACATGAATAAAAAAATAACTGTTATATAAAAATGTTTAATCTGACCTCTTGAGGTCGACAATCAACATTCTTTGTTCAGAAGTTTACTATCACAGACCATTTGTTGACAAAAGAAAACAAATATCTTTATTTTTCAAGCCTTTCAAGCCTTTTTATACCTTATTTAAGCACCTTTAAAAATATGGCTGCCACAAATATAAAAGTATGACTGTCTAAATGTAAGGACTATGCCATACATCGAATACACACACATTACAGGGCATGATGAGTGAGTCAAATGGAATGACTATAACAAAAATGAGATGACAGCTGGCTGTCTTGGTTATTATCTCTGTGAACAAACTTCCTGTAGGTTGCAGCCACTACAGCCATGATAACCACACTGCACTCTGACTAGCCACACATTTGAGCAGGTTTTCTCACTTTCTCTTGTCTTCAGGTCTTTCACAAACATACATGAACACTGTTCATATTGGAAATCAAGCAAGATTCTTAGTAATTTTACAGTAACACTGGAAACACCTGTTAAATGTCACCATGTGCAATAAAAAAAATAAATTTCATGTGGAATAAATTTTTCAGCATGATGTCATAGGAGAACATTGTTAAGTTCCACATAGAACTTTTTATTTCCTAGTTCTTCAGAAAAAACATCCATGTCTGGTCAACTACATCATTTTATTTGTTTAAATGAGCTGTCTGATTAACATACAGTAGGTATGGTGTCCAGCAAGGCTCAGTCTTGGGATCTTTGTTGTTCTCTATGTACATGCTCCCTTTTGTTATTATTACACAGCATGTCATAGCTAACACACAGCTTTCCTCCAGATAAAATTAAATTTGTTAAGTTTTTTAATTGGTGGATTACATTAAAGAGATTTAACACAAAATATTAAGTAATTTCCAGGATAAAAACTCAAAACAATTATCATCTTTGTCTGTAAGACTTTTTTAGAACAAGAGTTTCCACCTCAGAAGTTACGGTTAGTTACGGAAAATTCTCTTCTTATTATGATGCTGATAAAGTAGTCCATGCATTCATAACTGGACCTGATTATTACATTGTAATGTCAGGTACATTCCAATCATCTTTCCACTGCTTACTTGACCAGTTCCATAGCATTTTTCTTACATATATATCCTGTAATGGTCTAACCCATCAATATCTGAGAGGACACTTACAGTATGTACCTTCTTCTGTGTCTGTCACCAAAAGAGGATGTTTCTCATTATCAGTCCTGCATGTTTGTATAAATTTATTGAAACATGCCAGTCAGATGAGGTGGGATTCCCCAACTGGATGTTGGTTTCTCCCAGAGTTGCTTACTTATCGTATCTTACTGTATCTTATTTATCCTGGGGAGTTTTTCTTTTTTATTGTCTTTGACTTGCTTGCTGGGGACTGTAAGGCGCTATTCTTTATAAACCTGTTTTGAAATCATTTTTATTGTGCCATGTGCTAAAATATATGTAAAAAGAATTCAGTTGTTTTAAAGAACACATGAACCAATATACACTTTCTTCTAATAACCATATAGAAACTCTAAACTTAGTTCTTGAAAAGAAGAGTTTTTTTTGGAGCAAAGATGCTAAAAATAACAATTGAAGACCCATTATATTAAGTGCCACAGTACTCAACAACAATCTTCAGAGGATGAAGAACTTCTGATAGTCATATCTAAAAACTAAGGGATCGCTGCACAACTGTAGTGATCCAGTATGCAGTTTGCAAGTTATGAACCTGCCAAGGATAGAAGTACTGATGCTCTACCTCCATCATCTGGCACTGAAGAGTATCTTGTACAGTATATGTCCACATCTACTGGTGCTGAAGCATTATTTCTACCCCGCTGAGACAAAGCTTAGATTAAATTGAATCAGCTTCAATTCCAAGATAGTCTTAATTGGTTTTTGATGAGCAATACAATCCTGTTACTGGCACGAGCTGGATAAGTTACTCTCGCACGTATACCAGAGCAGTGTAACCATGCTGAACTGACTTGAAAGTGACCAAAACTCCAACAACAACAATAATAACAGTAGCAGTAGTAGCAGTAGTAGTAGTAGTAGTAGTAGTAGTTTCGCTAAAAACAGCATCAGTTAGTTTTTTTGGGTTTATTCAGGTATATTCATAATTTATAAAGTTAAAACAATTACGTTCCAGTCATAAACTATATGGACGAAAGTATTATTATTGAATTTGGGTTAATCAGACCCGTTGCAGCCACAGGTGTATAAAATCAAGCTCCTACCAATGCAGTCTTCATTTACAAAAAATTGTGAGAAAAGGGGTTGTTATGAAGAGCTCTGTGAATTGAAGTGTACAGTAGTACTATGATAGGACACCACCTCTATATCAGCTCAAAAACTGCGGCAGGAGCTTCAAATAATGGGTTTCAGTGGCAGAGCAGTTCCAGCCTTAATGCCAAGCATGGTATGTAGTGGTTAGGCTCGGCCCCTTACTTTCAGTGAAGGGAAATTTTAATGCTTCAGCATTCAACATTGTGAACAATTCTATGCTTCCAACTTTGTGGGAACAGTTTGAGGAAGACCCTTTTCTATTACAGCATAACTATTTACAAAGCAATGTCCATAACATGGTTACTACAAAGCATGTTGGTTTTTTTTTTTTTTTTTTTTCGGTAAAACTGAATTCAAACCAGAGAAGACAAGCATTTATACCCTGGCAGGTATAAGATAATATGTGACAACTTTCCCATTATAGTAATAAAAATTGTCCAGGGCAAATTCTAATTAAAAATGTAAAAAAAATAATAAAATAAAATAAAATAAAATAATCTCAAAGGTCCTACATTAGACTTTATCTTTCTGAATTTTTATCCATGAAAATATATGTAGGCCTATATGGGTAGGAACATCACCCGGACACGTTTATAAGATTCGCCCCAATATCCTTTATGGAAACAGCGGCATAACAGCTGCCGTCTGACGAATCCGGAGCGCTTTCATCAGCAGTCTCCAGTGTCGGCATTGGTCCTCCTTCATCCCGAGTCCAAACGAGCAGCAGCAGAGTCACAAACATGTCTGTCTAGGGCTCCAGCAGCACATTTGTCGTCCTGTTATGTCGGGTTTAGGATGAAATGGGCTCGGCGGAAGGTGTGACAGTTGTCCGCGGCCATCATGAGGATATTAACGGCGTCCGGGCTCTTCCTGGCCTTCTGTTCCATCGGGCTCTTGACCATGGCCATCAGCACGGACTACTGGTACGAAACAGATGCGCGGAAACATCGGGACCGATGCAAAAAATACGCCAGCAAGAGAAATGACCCAGGATACATATATATCTCCAACCAGAACCTCCCACTCCGGATGCGACCGAAAGCGGCTGGTGCGAGTCAGCCGGAGCACGGGGCTCCTCTGCGGGAATCCCCGCACCCTGAGCCCGTCATGGAATCACGCTGCAGCCGCCGCTACAACTCAACTACAACCGGACTGTGGAGAAAATGCCACCGAGAAGGGTTCGATCTGGAGAACGAGGATCTGATTTTTAAAGGTGATGATGATGCTAAATGGGCCACATGTGAGCAGTAACCAGATTCGAAGCCGATGTTGAAGAGCTGTAGTGTGTTTATGTGTTTGTTGAACATGTGTGAAGGAGTGCTGAAGAATGTTTGGCGCTATCCAAGGTGCTGATCTCTCACATCAGCACCAACCACACTCTCATGTTCACACATTCATCACATTTCAGCTCAAATACAGAAACAGATTGAGTCTGTCAGGGCAGTGGGATCCATCTGAGGTCTAAGAAACCCTGAGGCCCTTTTATTAAGGGAAAACACACTTAACCCTCTCTGGTACAGTATATTTGTTTATTTTTGTGTTCCTTTAGATCACTCTAATGACAAAAGTAGATTTTAAAGCAGAAGTAGATTTTAAAAATGGTAAAAAAAAAATATTAATTTTCTTTGATGCACTGATGCAACATTTCTGTCCTTAATGTGATAAATTATACAGTTTTTCAGGGCAGTGAGATGCAGATTTTGGGTCTTAGCTGAAGATAAATAGAGTTCATTAAAATTCAGTAGATTTTAAAGATTAATCATCCTGTTCTGTTTGGGGTCTGAGAGAAGATGTATAAGTATGTTTTAGAAAAATAATCAACTTGATGTCTAAGCATTTTCCACACATACATTACCCAGGTATAAAATGTAAATCCAATCAAATTTCTGACTGATGTAGTAGTACTCCCCTGTCAGTGTATAAGTGTATATATTGCAGAATTATATATAAATTGTACAAATGATAATTTTCTTCAGTGTGTTCCTGCTGGGATCAAACTTTACCCAAATAGAAATTTTTATTTATTTTTTTATTTATTAACAATAAAGGTTCCAAAAGGTGGCTTTTGCAGAGATGGGTTCCCCAAATAACCTTCCTGTGAACAGTGAACATTTTCTTAATGTGGAGAACATTTAAATAATCTAAAGAGCCTTTTTTTTCTGTGGATGTTAAAGGTTCTTCATGGACCCATAGATACCAATAAAGAACCAAAATTAAAATTATGATTCAATTATAAATATTTTTACATGTACACCACTGAGACCCCAAACAAGAAGTGAAGTCATTCTCAGCAGGACTGATTGAGAATTGATTGACTCGCTTGATTGATTTTATATATGGCCCAGTTAGGACATTTGATGATCATAATTTAAATGAAGCCATTGGGACCAAAGTTCCCTGAACATGTGTTTAGATGTTTTTGTGGAATGTGTCTAAATTGCTTCTCTACATAGACTGTCAAACTCACATGTATCATCTGATCTTCACTATTATGACTGAAGTTCTCAGATTGTTCCTGTGAATTTCCTCAGGTTTGCTTCAGCGTTGCACGCCGGTGAAGTATTACTATTCCTCAGTGAATATCCCACGGAATCTGCCAGTGAACATCACCAAGACTATAAGACAAGACGAATGGCATGCTCTCCGTAAGTCAGATCATATCATATTTACTGCGAGTGTATGTGTGAGGCTGAGTGTTTGGGCTGGTAACTGAACGTTTGTAGGTTTCAATCTCACAAGCATTGATTTATGAACCATCATCATTGTGCATTTGATTACAACTTAATCTCTGAACATGTATTAAGTGTATTATACACTGTAAAAAGATTACTGTAAATTTTACAGTAACTTACTGGCAGCTGGATGCCAGTAAAATACTGTAAAAAGGTTTACAGTATTATTACTGTAATTGCATTTACAGTATAATAATGCTTTACTGTATTTTCATTTACAGTATTATTACTGTATTTTCATTTACAGTATTATTACCGTATTTACATTTACAGTATTATTACTGTATTTTCATTTACAGTATTATTACCGTATTTTCATTTACAGTATCAGTGCTGTAGTGTTTATTTTCATGTAGTTTAAACATTTTTTACCTGTAAAAAACAATCAAATTGTGGTACAGCACTGTAATACATGATTTTTACCACTCCATAAAAATCACAATAACTCATGAGCATTAGTTCTGGATAATAGCCTTTTTTAATTGTTGAACATTTTCTTTTTAAAAGTACAAATTACAAGTCATGGTCTCTAGGATGAACTAGCTGAAAAAAGGGCATCACCACAGCCCCCTGGGCACTTTGTATCATGGCAAAACATACACATATTGAAAATCAAAAACAAGCAAGTACACTAACAGTCAAAAGTTTTTGAACAGTAAGATTTTTGATGTTTTTAAAGAATTCTCTTCTGCTCACCAAGCCTGCATTTATTTGATCCAAAATATAGCAAAAACAGTAATACTGTGCAATAAATTTACTATTTAAAATAACAGCTTTCTATTTGAATATATTTAAAATATAATTTATTTCTGTGATCAAAGCTAAATTTTCAGCATCATTACTCCAGTCTTCAGTGTCACATGATCTTCAGAAATCATTCTAATATATTTCCATTTACATTTAGTCATTTAGCAGATGCTTTTATCCAAAGCGACTTACAAAAGAGGACAATAGAAGCAATCAAAACCAACAAAAGAGCAACAACATGCAAGCCATATGACGAGTCTCAGTTAGCCTAACGCAGTACACATAGCAAGGTTTTTTTTTTAAGAAAACAAGTAGATAAAAAAAAAATCTGTATTCTAAGTAGATAGAATATAAAAAGCTAGTGTTAGTTTTTAAAGAAAAATTATTTTAAATAAAAAAGATGACAGATAGATAAAATATAATTAGAATAGAGAGTGCTAGAGTTAGAGGGTCAAATAAAGATGGAACAGATGTGTTTTTAGCCGCTTGAAGATGGCTATGATTCAGCTGCCTTGGATTGAGTTGGGCAGGTCATTCCACCAGGAGGGAACAGTTAATGAAAAAGTCTGTGAAAGTGATTTTGTGTGCCTTTTTGGGATGAGCACACAAGGTCACATCTGTAGAACGCAAGCTTCTAGAAGGTACATAGATCTGAAGTACTGAATTTAGGTAAAGGGGTGCAGAGCCAGAGGTGGTTTTGTAGGCAAACATCAATGCCTTGAATTTTATGCGAACAGCTATTGGTAGCCAGTGCAAATTGATGAACAGAGGTGTGACGTGCGATCTTTCGCCTATTAAAGATTAATCTTGCAGCGGCATTTTGGTTTAGGTATGCTGATAAACATTTATTATTATTATTATTATTATCATCATCATCATCATAAATATTTAAAACAGTTGAGTACATTTTTTCAGGATTCTTTGATGAATAGAAAGATCCAAAGATCCAACATTTATCTGAAATAAAAAGATTTTGTAACATTATACACTATACCATTCAAAAGCTTGGATTAATTTTTTTTGGGGGGGTGGGGTATAGAAGTTACTACTTTTAGTTAACAAGGATAATAATAATAATAATAATAATAATAAGTTTTTATGAGCAGCAAATCATAATATTAGAATGATTTTTAAAGGATCATGTGACACTGAAGACTGGAGTAATGATGTTAAAAATTCAGCTTTTATGACTGGAATAAATTACATTTTAAAATATATTCAAATAGAAAACATTTATTTTAAATAGTAAAAATATTTCAAAATTTTACTGTTTTGCTGTACTTTGGATCAAATAAATGCAGGCTTGGTGAGCAGAAGAGACCTCTTTAAAAACATTAAAAACCTTACTGTTCAAAACCTTTTGACTGGTAGTGTTAATAAAATGAAATAATACAGTAAAAATGAGTTTGTGTTGTTGTGTTAAATTTCAGTCATTTTGACCGTCAAAGTTGACAAGCTCTCCGATGAGAAACAGCAGGATGGGATTCAGGCAGATCCTTTTTCTTTGCACCCTCTTTCCAGAATTCCAGCTGATCTGTGACTTTCAATGAATTTGGTGCCACAAAGATTGACTGTCTGAATGAACCTGCAAGCACAAGAAAAAAAAAAAAGCATTATTTTTTTTTAAAGCAGTGTTTACAGAATTTGCCTCAACTGTCAAACTTGGTGCTGTATGCACTTTGATGTTAATAAAAACGTTATATACTACATCTGAACGCACCTACAAGGGAAGGTACATAATTAGTTGATAATCCATCACATTCAAATTATTAAAGCTCCATTTTTTTACAATGCATTCTCAATCAGTAGAGCAAAGTACTAGAATGCTGAATTAATGGGTTTGATTCCAGGGGCGGTTCTAGGGTGAGTGGAATCTTACTTAGCCCAGAGACATTAATTTATGTATCAGAATACACGGGATACAAGTCAAATAAAACAGGCTATGCTGAAAATTTACATTGGCTAAGTGGCTTAAGTTATGAAATTAACGTTTTAAATATAAACACAAAAAATTTGAACACAAAAATATGTAATGATAGAAAAAAAAATAGAATATTAAAAATGAGACTAAAATTACCAGTAGGTGGCAGCAAGCCACTGTCTTAATGACTGAGCCATTGAGTCATTTATTCAATCAGTTCATTAAAAATATATTTGTTGCTATACTGTAACAGTAATCTAATTTTGTCAGATGGGGATATCGGTATTATGAATTTATAGGCTACAGTAAGTTAAAGATACCTAAAGCAGCTGCATTTTGCTGTTCAAGTGCTGGTTTAATAGAAATAATTTTAATGCGCATGAAAACTCAATCTTGATGCGCACAAGACATGGTAATAAAAACATTCAGGGCTTCAGCCCCCTTAGCCCACCCCTAGCGCCGCCCCTGTTTGATTCCCAGGGAATGAATAACTTCATAAAATGTGTAGGGGAGCGCAGGGCACACACTAACACGGGGTTAGTTGTAACACACATGGTTTAAATATTTCCACACATGCTAGCATAACCAAATTTACAGTATTTACTAGCTGCCATATCAACACTATAAAGAGAATAATGTGCACCAAAATTAAAAAATCTTTTGAAGATGTTGCTGAATATTTATAGAAGTAAATTTCTGGCTGAAGTCAATTTTGTCATCTCAGTTTTTAGTATTCATTTAAAATTAGACAAATCTGCTATTATTTTAATCTCCAATCTGTTATTTATCAGTTTAGATAGTTTTGTAATGCTTCGCTAACTAGCAGAAGACACTAACCAGTTTTAAATTCCAGTTGCACAGATGGGGAACGTTATAACACTGCGTTACAATGTGCCCCGCTATTCTATGACATTAGCGATGCAATTTACACCATTTACTTTTATGAGTTTTAATGAGAAGCCACAAGAAGCAGGTGAATAAAGACTGACAATCGATGTTTAATGTTCAGAAATGATTATTTCAAGAAATGTAAAGCATTTTGGCTCGTTTATGTGTCTCATGTCCTATGACAGCTGTGTGTGGAGGGAGGGGAGTGCATCATTTATGAATGTGTTTATTCATTTGCGCACTCTGTTTTGAACTACACTGTATATGTAGCTGTGTGTTGCGATCAGGGCCGTCCCAAGCATGGTTGCAATGTGTTCAGTGTCAAACTCCAAAATTAGATTATTTTTCATTCTTAAAAAACGTCATTATTTTATTTGAAAAAGTTAATGATTTTATTTTATTGACAAAATATTTTTGTCTTGTATATTTTTTTGCATTAGATCTGATAACATTTTAAGCTGTCATATGGTTATGTTACAACGTGCCCCTCACATGTTGCAATGTTCCCCACCTATGGGGAATTATGAAACAACGCAACATATTTGTACTAGACAAGTGTGAAATTAAAGTGTATTAAAAAATTATACTCAATTAAACTGGATTTACACAAACTAAGACAGTCAAACAGTGTTAGGTTGTGCCCCGTGCTCCCCTACTTTAAATACAATATAACTTGCTTTGGATAAAAGCATCTGGCAAATGCATGAATGTAAATGCAATGTAAAACAAAATGTATTTTGGGTTACCTAATTCTGCAAAACAGACAGCTGGCTGTATGATGATTTTGCCCTCATAGTCAAGATCCTGTTTTTGCTTGGAGAAATCTCCTGTAACAGACAGAGTCACAACACCCTCTTAGTGTTACTATAGTTTATGATCAGAAAAAAAAACTACTGTACAGTAATTCAAACATTTTTAATAAAATAAACATTTTTGGTAACATTTTACAATAAGGTGTCATTTGTTAACATTAATTAATGTATTAATTAACAAGAACAAACACAACTTGAGATTCTAATAATGCATTAGTAAATGCTGAAATTAACATTAACTAAGATTAATAAATGCTGTAGAAGTATTGTTCATTCTTAGCTCATGTTTACTAATGTTTTTAACTAACGTTAATGTTATGAACCTTATTGTAAAGTGTTACCACATTTTTAATATTTATTAGCAAAACTTACTATATTAATATATTGCTAGCCCGGGCCGTTCCTCTCTTTAAAAAGTAAACTCGTTCTGCGAGTTAGTGGAGAACAGCAGCCCGTGGCTAATTTGGCTACTTTAGTTACTTTAGTAACATTGGTTAAGTTGATGAAAGCTCACCTGTTGTTACGACGGCAATCACAGGAAAAGACTCCAGTACTCCTCCGATGCAGACGACAAGACCACAAACTTGAAAATAAAATACAAAAGATGTACTTTACAGTGGTATTTCTTAACTCAGTTTTCCTCAGTATTTCATGTTAGCTCGCTTTGTTAGCTTTATTTTACATCTCTCACTGAATAGAGACCGTCTCTAAAGTTATATAAAACATTGGTACACACGTTTCTAACTTAAATAGCATTTGAAGAGAATTACACTTGCGATAAAGAGGCAGTGTACAAAAGATATTATGCTTCTCTGTGTTCGTTAACTTCGGCTAACTGACATTATTAACTTACCAGTTGATGTTATCATCGATACTATGGCATTCACAAGAAGAGGCTCCAAAATACACCTCCGACGTTGCAGACGACATTTAGACTAGAAACTTGAAAAGAACAAACAAAAGAAGTAACGTTACTTGAAAATACTGTTTAAAATCTCGACTGAAACAGTGGTGTTGCCTACGCACTTTACCTCAGTAACGTTATTTCACGTTAGTACGTGTTAAGGTTAAGGATTTGCCAGATTAACTAACTTGCATTAAAGGGCAGCAGAACCTACAAACGTGTTTCTCGGTTTAACTAAGGTTTATTTCGACTAATATAGGTGACCTTAGTTTACTCACCAGTCGATGTTATCACCGTTATGGCGGCGTTAATCCGGCCGTCAGTCAGAAAAAAAGGCCCCAACTCCGGACATGAAAAAGGACACGATGAATAATGTTAGTTTGTTGTTAACAAGTTAAAACATCTTAAAATATCTCAGTTTTGCATAAAACAGAAATAATATACTAACCTTTTTGTCCAGTTAACAGTGCAACCTTTCTCTTTTGTCCTTTTACCGCTGCTTCCACCAAAGAGTAAATAAAAGAAATCTCCCTTGCCATTGGTCAGTTTTTCGCGGGCAAGTTCACTACTGTAAATTTACAGTAGTTTACTGTAAAATACATATATTTTCCCACAATCCTTTGCAGTTTACAGTAAAATACTGTATATACATTTTACAGTATCTTACTGTACATATTACAGTAAAATACTGTTCAAATTACAGAAATCGGTTACAGTGTAGGCTACTTTGTATTAAAGCATCATTGAAATTATTTATTAATACATTTGCAGGCCAACATGAAATCTTCACAGAATTGGAACACTTATTATCCATATAGCTTGTAACACTACCTTTGATGATTGTTTATTGAATGATTTATTTGATTTGACATGTTGCTTTCAGCTATCAATGACAGTGCACTTTGCTTCGTTTAACATGTTTTACCATTAAATCCATTTAAATCCAGTCAGCATTTTCTCTCTAAATTCACCTGGAAGCGGCCTCAATTTGATGGCCATTTTTCAGGCCTTCCAGAACACATATGATCTTACAATCTTGAAATGCATCCAAAAACAAAAAACCTATTATGCTATAATGACACTGCAAAACCTAACACTGAAAGCATTTTATTGAATTAATGATATATCTCAGTTTTTCTTTTTCTTTCTTTCTTTCTTTCTTTCTTTCTTTCTTTCTTTCTTTTTCTTCCTTCCTTCCTTCCTTCCTTTCTTTCTTTCTTTCTTTCTTTTGTGACACAATATTAGACTAATTATATTATGATGTATCAATGACTAATTTGCAGGGCAATGGGGAAAAGTTAAATGAAAATACATACAGTCATTGTATATTTACCACAACAGGCAATACCTGAAATGCAGTAAATTTAAAATAACAAATATCATGAGGTATTTAAGCAATAATGATAAATACAACAATGAATACATTAAACTAGTCAATGCAGAAGGTGTTTTATGTGCTAGACATTATTGTACAGGATTTCAGTTATTGAATGTCTGAATCTTTTTACATTGCAACACAAACTAGATTAAAACTTTGATGTTGGTTTTAGAAAGCCAGGCCACAAAGTTTAAATTAGTTTTAAAAGCTTGACAATGTTAAGTAGTTTTAAGTGAAGGTTTTAAATCTGTGAATTCACGCCAAGTCACAATCATGTATATAGTGTTTTATTCAGTACAGATAATTTCAAAGCAGCTTCACAGTAATAAACAGACAAATGTTCAACATTAAGACAACACGTGTTTGGAACCATTGAGTGGTTGTTAGATGTTTGTGCAACATGTTTATAGTTAATGATCTGACAGATTAAATGCCCAAAGACAAGGTAGTAAATAAGATATTCATATATGTTTACTTCTTACGTCTATTGTATTGAATGTATTCCTTGTGAATACATTCCTAATATACTATATATAAAAAAAGATTAATTGTTATGTATAATGTACCTATTTTGTTCATGTTGTAGTTCAAAATTCTTTAGCTGCTATTGAGGTGTCTATTGTAGTATAGTATGTATCTACTGATTAATTTCAATGTTAGCACATAGTCAAGTGGGTCCAAACATATATATATACATATATATATATACACACACACACACACACATATATATATATATATATATCAAAACTACTTATTACGGAAAAAAAATGCACTTTAAAAGAATATGCTTATAGGTGGGTCGTAAGACGTAAAGATGTCCACATCAAGAGAAATTTATAAAAATGATTTTATGTCCATAGAAAGGACATTAAATGTAAGTAAAGTGTCTACTTTTAAGGTTTTAAATATGTTTTTGAAGAATAAAATGTCAAAATTTGGTTGAAATAATGTTACATTGTCATTCAGCGTAACACAATATTTATGTAAAAAATCGAACAACATGCTTATTTTGACTTGTACATATTAAAATATATAAAAGAATAAGGGAGCATATTAAATTTTATTGTGTTTTAAATGAGTAAACAATTCTTAATGACAAATAGGCAAAACCTAGGATAGTGGAAAATTTTAAAAATGTAAAATTACAATTAATTAGTATTTGGGGTGAAAGTAATTAGTCTTTTAATATGTCATAAATTGATTTTTGTTGTACATACGCCTGACAAGACTGTTACGCCGAATGACATTTTAGTGGGTGTCTTCTGTAAATCAGAGAAAAATGTATGATATTTATTTTGTGCTCAGAAAAACAAAAACAAAATTGTAATTGAATTAAACAGAAAACTTTTTAATTTTGGGGGGGGGGAAACAACAGCAATTAGAGCAGTATTACACTTATTGTTTTTATGCTTAAACCCTTTTTCGTCTTTGACCCAGGTGTGACTATACTGAATGCTTTGGACACTTAATTGGATGTTAATTAAATTAAAATGTGTTAAATTCATATGGAATGCAGTTAGTTGAATTTAACACTGCTTTCTTGAACCACTGAAGCAGGTTCTTTATGTGCATAATTACTTCTGTTGTCTTTGAAATATGGGTAAATGTCTACTACCAGAGGCAAAAAAATATATATATTAAAGTCAGTTCTATTTATATAAAAAAAGTATGGTATGTATTTAAATATATTTGTAATTACACATTAGTAATGATGAAGTTGCAATTTAAGTGATATTTCTAATGTTAAATGTAATACTGAATAACACACAACAGTTATTAATCAGGTTTTCATTACATGCTTTACATGTGCTAGTATCAAAATAAGTGTACTTTATAAATGCACTTATTAGAAGTCTACTTAAGTTTGTTGAGAAACATAGACTGTTATTTCATTAATATTATCTGCAAATACATTTTTAATAATACAAGTACACATTCAGTGCTATTATGCACACTTCATTTTCCACAAGGGATCCTTCATCACTCTGTTCTCTCCTGCAGATTTGCAGAGGATGACGGCAGGTTTTATCGGTATGGCTGTGTCCATCATTCTGTTTGGCTGGGTCGTTGGTGTGCTGGGCTGCTGGAAACACAATGAGC
Organism: Tor tambroides; assembly: GCA_021397915.2. Taxonomy (NCBI): domain Eukaryota; kingdom Metazoa; phylum Chordata; class Actinopteri; order Cypriniformes; family Cyprinidae; genus Tor; species Tor tambroides. The sequence goes on along the minus strand of JAFVLL020040035.1, from coordinate 17,013 downwards.
TGATGCAGTATGTAGCTGGACTGCTCTTCCTGATGGGAGGTGAGTACTCAGTACAAACGACCACTAGATGGCAGCATATTACTGAGACAAGAAAATAACACCATATTGCATATTTCTGAACAGCATGTGTGACCCTGGACCACAAAACCAGTCATAAGTAGCACAGGTATATTTGTAGCAATAGCCAAAAATACATTGTATGGGTAAAAATTTTCGATTTTTCTTTTATGCCAAAAATTATTAGGATATTAAGTAAAGATTATGTTCCATGAAGATATTTTGTAACTTTCCTACCATAAATATATCAAAACTTAATTTTTGATTAGTAATATGCATTTCTAAGAACTTCCTTTGGACAACTTCATAAAGGCAATTTTCTTATTATTTTTATTTTTTATTTTTTTGCACACTCAGAGTCATAAGGGTCATTTTTTAGATTTATACTAAGCTGAATAAAAGCTTTCCATTGATGTAATGTTTGTTAGGATAGGACAATATTTGGCTGAGATACAACTATTTGAAAATCTGAAATCTGAGGGTGCAAAAAAATCAAAATACTGAGAAAATCGCCTTTAAAGTTGTCCAAATGAATTTCTTAGCAATGCATATTACTAATAAAAAATTAAGTTTTGATATATTTACGGTAGGAAATTTACAAAATATCTTTATGGATCATGATCTTTACTTAATATCCTAATGATGTTTGGCATAAAAGAAATGTCGATAATTTTTACCCATACAATGTATTTTTGGCTATTGCTACAAATATACCTGTGCTACTTATGACTGGTTTTGTGGTCCAGGGTCACATGTTGCTTTGAAAAAGTGTGTAATGGCATACTACTCTTAATAGAAATGCAGTATTGTGCATAGCAGGTGTTTCTGTATGTAGCGAATACACTGTATCCCACAATGCAAGATGCTTATCTTGACTTTCCGTTTCCTTCTTCCAGAATCTTTTCTTTTAGTTCTTATTGTGTTATTATAAACTCACTGTATTGTTTTATTTGTGATTGTATTTGACAGGCACCTGCTGCATCATTTCCTTGTGCACATGTGTGGCTGGCATTAACTTCGAGCTCTCGCGGTACCCGCGCTACCTGTATGGCCTGCCGGAGGACATCAGTCACGGGTACGGCTGGTCCATGTTTAGCGCGTGGGGCGGTCTGGGCCTGACGCTGCTGGCTGGGTTTCTGTGCACTCTGGCACCCTCTCTGCACAGTCCCCAGATCAGCAGCACACACAAACCGCGACAGGAGAACGGCATGGTGTGACGCTCGCACACTCCACACACCATTTGCATAGATCCACTAGCACAGACACGTCACGCTGATATAGACAAGGGTCTTTACATCTCAGAGAGAAATGGCAAATAAACAGTCACACACACTGCAGACTCTGTGCAGATACATTGCTATAATACAATGGTGATTATAAATCATGATCCAGAGTGCAGCTGAGCTAAACATACTGGAGCTGAAAGAAAACACGCACTGCAAAACATTGTCAATCAGAATGATTGTCTTATTTTCCAGAAAAAAGAACTTAACCTTATATCCCTTGTGAAAAAGAAGTGCACTTAACTGCATTGAATGTGCACTTGTAGTGTACTTCAAATCTTCAAAGAATATATATATATATATATATATATATATATATATTTTAAACAATTGTACTTGCAGATATGACATTAACAAAATAAAAGGTAAATTAGGTGTGATAAACGTAACTGTTTAACACACTTAAGCACTAAAAAGTGCACTTTCGAATAATATCAAATTAAAGGCTTTACTTTAAAGTAAATTTTAAATTGTTATAACAGTCATGCTTTAAAGAAGCACACTTATTTTGTTGTGTTGACTAACATGAAGCACATATAAAGTACTTTTGATATTACATTTAAAATGAATAGATTTTACATTTGCTGTCACACATTTCATTATTAAAACTGTAACAACTATATTAAAATACATGTCATACAAGTTATTAAAATATTAACATTAAAGTATATTTTAGTTTATCATAAATGCTTGTCAGTACATTCGAAAGTATTCTTTAACCAAAGACAACAATTAAAATAAAGTAATTATGAAATTACATGCAAAGATATATTTAAGATCTACTTAAGTGGGTCAAACTAACTGCATTCAGTATAAATTTAAAGTATAATACATTTTCTTTTAATTATAATTATCATGCAAATTAGTGTCTGAAAACATTGCATTATTATTTCAATAAAAAGTGCTCTTTTTAAAGGTGTGCTAAAGTGTACTTCTTTTTCACTAAGAATAGCTCTTCCTTATGTGACAACTAGCCCCGGTGTCCACTATTCTCAGAAATTTACACTAAATATATAGTGAACTCATACTGGTTTAAGGATATTTCAGTATTTTTTACTGGAAAACAAAACAAAATTTCTGATTAGACAAAACACAGACAGACAAGCATCTTCTCTGGTTCTTAGCTGATATTTTACTGAAGATTTGCGTCTCTTAAGGTGCTCTCTTTCTGTCTTTATCGTTGCCTGTCATTATGTTCATATCTTATCTTGTTTTAATCATTGACCGTCTTTTGCTTTTCCCGTATGTTTCTCTCCTTCTTTCTCCTGTTTATGTCTCTCAATGGATTTAAAAAATGTCTCAGAGAATGACAGATTAATCTTTTCATTCAATAAACTGTTCTGTGTTTTGGCTTTGCCTGAGAAAAACTGATCAAGGCACAACTAAATAAATATCATTGTCTTCAGTGTCTTCCTATACAGTATATGTTTTCTTTTTTCTTTTTTACAATAAAACTGAAAATGTCAAAGACAACAAGCAAAGTAAATTTGAAGGCAATATGTGGAAATGAACCTGTTCGTGCACAACCTCATTATCGAGGAGTCTTTTGAATTACGGAGTTATGAGAAATTAGACTGGACATGGTTTGTTTGGAAATTATGATATGATTTATGATCTTTTTTTCTAATAAAACGATCCTGATTCATCATCTGTGATTCACTTTTTTTGGTTTCTGAATTTATGAAACAGTGTTCAATCATATTGGCAATGAGGTTTGAGCGTTATGGGTATTTTTTATTCCAGTAGATTTCTGGCTGGGCTCATAAAACACCAAAAGAAATTGAATGAGACCACAAATGGGTACGTCCTACGTCATCTGCCTAGAATGGCTTGCACACACGGCGGAAGTTAGCGGAAGTGAGAGAAAAGTGTTTATAACATTTTAAATATGGATATTTTTTTCTTACAAAAACGTATTGATTCGCTATAGGAGGCCTTTATTCATCCCCCGGAGCCTTGAGAGCCACTTTTTATTATGGATGGATGCGCTTTATTGGACTTCATTTGGACTGTTGAACAAAAACACGCACAAACTGTCATTATAAAGGTTGGAAAAGCCAGGACGTTTGTTTATATAACTCCAACTCTATTCGTCTGAAAGAAGAAAGTCATATACTCCTAGGATGCCTTGAGGGTGAGTAAATCATTGGCTAATTTTCATTTTTGGGTGAACTATCCCTTTAAAGAGACCTAAATGATGTCATTTCTGGTAAATGATATCACATATGAGCAGAGTCTAAATTATTATGGGCGTAGAATGGTTAGTGTGACAGGGTTGAGCTCAGACTGAGGGACATAACTTGAAAGTCTGTTTTTTATAAAATATCTGGATTTTTTTTAAAAAAAATTTAAAAATATTTTTCACATGAAAGGAACACATAAATGCTTACATTATTGTCAAAAATCATAGAAACTATGTATATTTTTTAAGTCAGTGAAGGGCCTCAGGAACATGACAAAATGCTTGGTTTAAGACAGATTTAAGACATTATTTTACACTAAAAAATATTAAAATTCAATAATTATTTTTATTCATTATAAGGGCATACTTTATACCTCTGACATCTTCATATTTTCTATATCACTAAATGTTTTCATGTCACTATACTAGCCTAACCAAAATACAAAAATATGTTTGGTGCTTTTAAATGTTCTGATTATTTAAACAGTATTTTACTGTAAATTAGTAAATACAATATACATTTTCACCAGATATTATATGGTAATTCATAATTTATATTTCTATTTTATTTATTTATTTTTATTTACAGTAAGGCTTACTCTTTTGACTTTAAATTGTGATATTTTCTATGCATAAGATACAGTTTGCTATTTGCTTACAGTCTGTAGATTAAATGGCTTTTTTTTTTTTTACAGTGTACAGCATAATGAGACTATTACAATAGCCATAAAAAAATGTATTTTCAAAAACATTAACCTTTCAACGGTTCCTGCAAGTATTGCTAATGTTTAGGATTGAATGTAAATCTGTTTCACTTCCTGTGGGAACAGAAGTCATGAACTTTATTTTGGGCTCCTGAGATCTTCACTCCTCCAAACAACATCCACCATGATTTTGGGCAAAAGATTTGCTTCATCCAAGCTAAGCTTTCCTTGGATTCAAACTAAACTAAAAACAGTTCTTTCAAAAATATTGTTTGACCAAGAATATTCTCAAAATGCAGTGGTTCAGAAATTAAACCTGTGTATTTTTTCATGTGGCACAACTCTTTTCTCACAAAGTTCTCATTAAATGTTTTCAGTGTCATCCAGGACTTTTGAACTTCAGCATTTATTTTAAAGGGAAAGGGAAGTGGTGTGTGGCCAAGTATGGTGACCCATACTCGGTATTTGTGCTCTGTGTTTAATCCATCCAAGTGTACACACACACAGTAGTGAACATACACCCGGAGCAGTAGGCAGCCAGTGCTGCAGCACCCAGGGAGCAGTTGGGGGTTTGGTGCCTTGCTCAAGGGTCTCACCTCAGTCGTGGCATTGAGGGTGGAGAGAGTGCTGGTTATTCACTCCCCCCACCTACAATCCCTGCCAGACCTGAGACTCGAACCCACAACCTTCAGATTATAAGTCCAATGCTCAATGGTTATATAGTTAGCTATAATATAATTTATAATGCCCTTAATATAGTAATGAAAGTGTGTATTTAATATTTACATATGGTGAATATATTTGAGAATGATTTTAAATGCCTCATATGAGCTAATTCACAAAAAATTATTTTAGTCCTTTATTTTAGTGGTCTGTGACTAAACTGTGGAAAATGTTGTCTGAGAAAATCATTTGTCATGGCTGTGTCTTGCTCACATCTGAGTCACTGTTCAAGTCTAGTACGGTAGATCTGTCCTTTTACTGTGGTAAACGTTCAGATTTTCCAAATCAGCTCTCCCTATCCATATTTGTGTCACTAAACGACCATATTTTTAAGGAAAATCAGGACAATTTAGGAGATTTCCCTTGATTCCCAGTGACAGAGTAATGGGTGTGAATGCTTTTTTCAGGTCAGGATGTGAATATCTGTTTTAGCAAAACACAAGCTTTGCTAACACAGCACCTCGCTTTCTCCATATGCTGGAATCTGAAACAGAAACAAGAGAGAATCCACATCCATCTGTTTGCACAGATGTCTGACAATCTAACTTTGTATGAGTTTGAAAAACTCTTACTGTAGTTCAGTAAATTTCTGCAGCTTTCCATAGACATGGTACGAAATATTGCCTGAATATTTTCAAAAAAATCTGAGTAAAAGATAGTCGACTTTGACCCACGTGATGTTAAACAATATTTGAGAAATGTTTTATTTTCTACTCATTTTAATTTGATTTTCGCAGCCCTTTTACCAAAATGACTAGCTTAGCTTTCAAACAAGCTTAGCTTACCTTATTTAACATTTGCATGCTTTGTTATTAATTATTAAATCAGTTTGTATGAGCTGTATTTGTCCAATCACTTGATGAATATGCAAATAACAAAAAAAGTTAAGAGGGTTTAAAAATATGCAGAGTAAAATTTCAGCAGCTGACTAACATGGATTAATTATTAATGTAGGATAATGTGTGAAATATGGTGTTTGGGTGTGAAATATGAAACAAAATAACTTATGTTATGCAGGGTTAAGAATGACCCTACTGACAATTTCAAGTGTGAAAAATCAATTTGGATCCCAAAAAGGGTTCACTGATACTCAAAACTGAATAAGACTGAAAGCACGAGTGAAATCTCATTAAAGTGTTTGTTTATTCATTGCCTCCTGTTTCTGATTTGTTCTCTGTTTTTCCACTCATCTAGACTAAACATGTTGTGAAGAAAATGTCAGTGGTGCTTGCCAATGCAAAAGTCCCTGCTATGACACTATGTTGATCTGGGTGGTTACCTGGACACCTTTCGAGAACTTATTGAGAACAGAAATAATCTACTTAAAAAATAAATAAATAAATGAAATTTATTATTACAAAATTGTATTATTAATTTATTTATTATTAAAAAAATAAACTTGTGTGAACTGAATGTATTGGTTTTTATACACTTAATTGCATGCTAACTGCAGTTAATTATACAAGTTATATAAATTATAACTTATAAAATTATAAATTTAGAAATGTATATATATATATATATATATATATATATATATCCCCCACACAATTTGAGGTATCATTCATGTCAGGATAAATGTGTGGTCCCACACATTGAAGAATTTCACACATTAAGAATTTTTCTCTAGTGAGCAGTGCACACGACAAGTTTCATTATCCATAACCTGGATAATAAAGCTGCAGTGGCTGTGGTTTGGAGAGCAGAGCAGTTAGAGGCTGGATCAGACAGGGCCGGATGGGGAAGGCTTGTGTTTTGACTGGGGTCCCGCCGGGGGAAAGGGACTCTGAGGTGAGACACACAAAGGAAGAGGGCAGTCAGGATCAAATCTCTCTCAGCATGCCAGACTTCAGACCGCTCTCTCTTTTTTAGCCCTTGAAAGTCCCCACAGGAAAGAAATATCACAAATGAGATTTCTTTAAAATCTTGTTTGAGACTTTTTCTGAGATTAAAAACCAGTAATCAAAAGAAATTTCCTCAAATGTGCTCAAATTTTACCACGGTCAGCAAGATCTCAGTATGAAGCCAAACATTTATTCTCTTATAGTTTCTATTCTGGTGCTTTATATGAAGCTTTCTGGCATTTCTCTCCAGCAGAAACTGGGTGTATGTGAAAAATGTGTTTAATCCCTATCAAAACACTCTGAAAATATCAGAGTAACTTCAGTGTTCAGCACTAAACACTACACAGATGTGTTGTTTATATGATAATGACTGATGAAGATTATGAAAGAAAGGAAAACACACTTAACAGTTTAGCTAGAAATGGTTCTGTGTTGACATAGTACTTGTAAGCATTGTGTACGTGTACGTGTGTGTGTGTGTGTGTGTGTGGTAGGTGTGGGGGTGCTATGATGAGCACCAGCTGCTGTTTGTTTACCGAGGGCAGATTCCAGGAAGACACACTCACACATGGGCCTTGGGAGCTAATGATAGTTACTATGCTAAATAGCACTCACAAAAACCCGCTGACATCATTAGATTTATAGTAAAAGATGATTTGGCTTTCATAGTGACAACCACCATTTTTAGCTCCAACAACTATAGCCAAATCTATACACACAATATTAATTATTGCATGCACAAAATGAGTGAGATCATTTAAAACAAAAGGGTGTAAGCTAGAGCTCCTGACAAGTGATAAATTGTAATTCAAGTGTAGACTTACTGAGTGAGAATGTAGAAAGAACCCAAACCATAGCTTAATAGGAAACCTGACATGAACAAACTTTAACAAAACCTTTCATGAACTTTAATAAACTTGTTATAGGAAACGTTCAGTGTTCGACAACAGACAAGGGAAATATTTCATGAAGGTATTTATACAAAAATAATGAGTTCAACTAAACACCTAGGCTGAATTTAAAAAGCATGTGCTGAATTCAATGAACAACTTCTTGTGTTCTGTTGGCATTTATGTGTGCCATATAAACACCTTCACAGACATTCATCATGTTGGGATCATTCTTTGAACCACGCATTTTCCAACCAATAACTCAATCTTGCACATATTCTTTAATCTAATGACTCAACATTTGCGGTCTTACGGGATAGCAAATTGGCCACTGGTTACTCACTTCTGAATATGAGGTATTGTTCCTACTGTATTTTGAATGCAGGGTTCATTATCTCATGCCGGGGTTCACACTGCATGATTTTCAGAATCGATGGATCGCTGCTCTTCTCACACTGCAGGACTGTCTGGGGTTCCATCTAGCCGCTGGTGTGTGCACACTGCACGACGGATCGGCAACAGAGGGTTTTATGGGAGATTTATATGAAAAATAAGAGACAGGAATTCTCACATGAGAATGGATTTATGCCTGTCAAAAAAACAACAACAGTAAAACAAAAAATAAAAAAACAAAAACAACAACAACAACAAAAAATGTAGCCCACAAAAAGCTTGCAGTCCAAGTTGTCTGCACACTGATTTGCAGGGAAAAATAAAAAAATTAAACAAGAAAGAATATGAAGGAGAATGGTTGCCTGCTAAAGTCGCCAACTTGTCCAGATATTTAGCATGCCAAATATGGCATGACTGTGTCTGTCCTAACCCTAACCCTGGTATTTGCTAAACCAGAATTGGGCCACTCTGGCCTTTGAGGTCCACTGTCCTGCAGAGTTTAACTCTTACACTAATCAAACATGGCTAGGACTGCAACAAGCCCCTGGATGATGGATGTGGGTTTGCAACTTTAGACTGGGCATGCTTACTAAAACAAGAAAGTTATGTTTTTCTTTCAGAGGTGTGTGAGGCCTTCCATTACATGTAATAGTGACCCTGGTGTTGTTCCATATGGGTGATTGGCACTGGAGGATGAGGCTCCCTTGTCAGCAGTCTAGCCCTGATATGACTCAAGACATGAGAGGTCTCTGTCACCAGGCACAGACACAGGTTTTTACACTATAAGTTTACTCTATAATTCAGTGTGCTGTGTGGGTTCAAAAGAGTGGAATAAACAAGGATTTAAACTGGCAAATGGCCAATAGTCCATACAGTGCACTACACTGGGAATAGGGAGTGACTTAGTACAGAACTCTGGAGACAAGCTTAGCAATACTATATAATAGGCAAAAAGCACTATAAAAAGTAGTTTCAAATAGGCAGTATTCCCAAAAATAGGCCAAAAAAAAAAAAAAAATCCACATGGGAAAAGATGATTAACACAGATGAAAATAAGAAAAGACCAACAAAACCATTACCTAGGGAAACGATGGAATGAACAAACAAATCAAGAACTTATATATTTTATGAAATTGATGACAACAATTTTGCCCATATCTTTTGAATGTGATCTTTTTATATAACATTGATCACTGCAAATGCAGAAATTCAATGCATATTCATTATTCATCATAAAATAAATCTGTTTTCTGTCCCCTTTACCTGAAACATACAAAACTTTCTGCATTTTTTGTTTTTCAAAAACACTTCATTCTGTATGATTTATAAGCTTGTTTCCTCATGGGGACCAAAAAAAAGTCCCATAAGGTCAAAATTTACTGGTATTATCATCCTTGTGGTACCCATTATATAGGACAGGGGTCACCAGACTTGGTCCTGGAGGGCCGTGTCCTGCAGAGTTTAGCTCCAACCGTAATCAAACACACCTGAACCAGCTAATCAAGGTCTTACTAGGCATACTAGAAACTTCCAGGCAGGTGTGTTGAGGCAAGATGGAGTTAAACTCTGCAGGACACTGGCCCTCCAGGACCAAATTTGGTGACCCCTGATAGGAAATAGCAGGTACACACACACACACACACACACACACACACACGCAAACATTCCATGTACGTATTTTTAAAAAAAATTTTATACTGAACAAACTGTGTTTTCTGTCCCCTTACCTAAAATAGACCTCTCACAAAAAGCTCTCTGCATTTTTAGATGTTCAAAAAACTTTCTGTATCAAAAAAATCAGTATGATTTACAAGCTTGTTTCCTTATAGGGACCAAAAAATGTCCCATAAGGTAAAAATTTACTGGTATTATCATATTTTCATATTATCAGGGTTCCCCATAACATAGGGAATACCAGGTACACACACACACACACACACACACACACTCATGTTGGTATTTGTGGTTTACGGGGACTCTCCATAGGCGTAATGGTTTTTATACCGTACAAACTGTATGTGCTATCGCCCTACACCAACCCTACACCTAAACCTACCCCTTACAGGAAACTTTGTGCATTTTTAGATTTTCAAAAAAACACCATTTAGTATGTTTTTTAAGCCTTTTGAATTACGGGGACATAGGCAGTGTCCTCATAAACCACCTTCAAATTGTAATACCTCTGTCATACCCCACATCATTAAACAAATTTTGTCCCCGTAAACCACAAAAACCAGTACACACACACACACACACACGCACACACACACACACACACACACACACGCACACTCACACAAACATACACTTCTAATGTGATTTACTGTATAGCAGTTGGCACATGAAAGCTGAGATGAGCATCTGATATCATTTTACTTAAAACACTAAGGATGTTTACTGGAAATCTAACAAAACCAATACATCAATCAAACCCGAAAGATATAGTTCTGGTTGGCAGATAAAGACAGCTTCTTTTAGTATCTTACTTAAAATAAACATCAAGAACACTTTGCTTTTTGTTGTTCATCCCTCTTTTTGCAACCAAACCACTGAAACTGGATCCATATGAGATGTTATTGAACAGGCTCAGATCTGGCAACACTAAACCATTAGTAAAGACATTCTTTCCTTGAGCTTTAATCTCCAGCAAGAATAAAACTCTGAATGTGAGTAAGAAAAAGAAAACAGTCCCAGCCCGGGAGACTGTGGGTTGAAAACATCTATAAGTACTTCATTGTTCTGGTTAGAAATTAACATGCAGCAACAGGACAGTGCTTTTGGTGCAATATTTTAGCTTATAAATGTATGCTTTAGGATATGTTTTATGCTTCAGTGTGATTTTGGTCATGAGTAATGACTTCTGTTAATGGATAGTCTACAGTTCAACCTTAAAACTGTTCACCAGCAAATATCCCAGCATTCTCGTGGAGTTGGCAGTTAGAATGGTAGACTGTGTTTCTTTGTATATTGCTGCAGAGTTTGATTATTCTTCCACATGGCAGAAAGAGAAAGAGACATTCTGTTCTAATGGCACAGGAAATGCCAAATCTCAACTAGCTTGTTTAACCACCACCCTTCCAACTTCCTCAAACCTCAGTCATCCAAACTGAATGTCAGCAGTGTACAGACAGCTGAAAAAGACCAGCCTACTGAAGACTGAGTAAAGGAAAAACAGATTTTGACATCAACAAAATCTACATATAGTCTGAGAGAGCCTAAAAAGGGTAACCACAGTTGTTGCTTAAGGTGCTATTTCTACCTGATCTTACATTTAAAATAAAGTTTGTTTATAGTCAGGTTAACTAAATCTTATTAAATATTATTTCTTGAATAAAATGGTTCATTTAGATGATACACCATGAAGCGTATTTTAGCTTAGGTTTTTACAGTAAATAAAATGTAAATGTCTTTTACTGGTGGCTATAACAATTTATTTACAGTATTTATGCAACTAATAAAAAAGGCATACACATTCTTAACAGAAATCTTGTTTGCATGCATGCCCAGAGAAAAAAATGGAAAATGGTATAATTCAGACAATCTTTTCTATGTAGATTAACAGATTTTCGTTCTTTCATTTCTTTTTTTTAATTAGAAAACTTTTTAAAATAAAAATTCAAATTAGAACTAAAGAATTTGTTGCACTTATGATTTAAACCCAGAAACCAAATATACTGATGATTCCATAATGAAGCCTCAATAACTTTTTTAATTTTTTTTTTATAACATATAACAACTATAAAATTCAAAATGCTTCTCTGTTATTGAAACTCTTTATTTTTAAGACTACAGGTACCTTTTTTGTACTAAAAACAAACAAAGTTCCAGAGTTCCAAAGTTTAATACACTTGGACTGTAGCAACAATAACAATCCAACTTGGACTGTAGTCTGTCCAGAATGTCTGTGAGTCTAAACATTCAGGTAGTCATTTTTAAGTCGGCTTAACCTCGATCCATGACTTCGAATGATGAGAGAGATGAGTTCATGTTTATCCTTGAGTCCAGACGAGATGTCCAGATTTTCCTGTAGAGTGTCCCACACATTATGCATAGGGTTGATGAAGTTATTGGTGAACTCATTCTCCTCTCTTTGTCCGGTATCCTGGCTTTGCTTGAATTTCGTCTCCAGCTCCAGAAGAGATTTCTCCACGTTTGTAAAAGCCTCACTGATTTGCACAATCTCCCTCTTCAGGTATTTCCCATAACTGTCCTCGCCGTCCAGGTCGTAGGACATGCTCTTCCCGAGGCTCTCCAGAACGCGCGCTGCGTCTTCTATCTGTTGTTTAACGATAATAAAATCCTCTCGAATGATCGAGTCCTGGTCTTCCACCAGGGGACACGGTCTGCGGTCGATCCATTTAAAGAGCATCTGGCATTTCTCCGGGTCTTCGGTCTCCTCGTAATCACCGTCCGGGACGAAAAAGTGGTGAAAAGTCCCGTTGGACATTTCAGGGAGCAAAGGTCCCTTGTAGACCGCACCGCAGAGTGGCAATAAAAACAGACCAAGGGCGAAAGGTGACATGATAGATTGCTTCTGTCCACTACGAAGGTCCGGCAGACCTGACAAGAACGATGTCCACATCTGGAGTCTTTAATATAAGTATGCGCAATAGAGGCTGTAATCTGAGTCCAGCGCGCTTTTACGCGCTCTCAAATTACAGCGCGCTGCGCGTCTCCACTCGTAAGCGCTGCCTGAAAGCGTTTGTAACTTTAGGTTTTTGCTTTTCTGCGTATCACTTTGTAATAACTCTAACTGATTAGCTATCATTGTAATATACATTATAATTATATTGAATATAATTAAATTCACTTAAAAAATAGTTTGTTCAACTTTTCAAGCATGAGCCTCATGAATCATAGGGTAGAGTGGGGGAAAACGCCCCCCTTAAGGACTGTGTAATTTTTTTCTGTAAAACAAAAGTTAAATGTGTTCGGAAAAGTTATCATAGTTTTAGTGGCAACGACATAAATTATAAACAAAGTATGAAAAATGACCAGAGTTTTCATGTTATTAGATTTTTAACAAAAATTACATTTGCACCAAGGGGGAGTTTTACCCCACCTATGGGTGGGGTAAAATGCCCCCCAGTCTGACAAAGCAATTTGCTTTAAACATTTAGAGCAAAATCAGAGTACAGGCAGTTTTAGATTACAATTTAAAAAGAATATAATCAATAATTATGAATTACAAAATTATAATAGGCTATTTGAAACATTTTGTTAGCTGATGCTAACTGGCTAGCTAAATAGCTACCTGATGCTAACGTGAGGTAATTTTTAAATATAAAATCCAAATATTTTTAGTCAGCCTACAAGTTAGAATACATTTGATGGAAAAACAAAGGATTTGATGTTTAGAACAGAATAACTATAGTAAAATCCCATTGCCCCTTGGGGGAGTTTTACCCCACCTGGCTGGGGCGTTTTGCCCCACTGACTATGTCTGAGAAAAAAATTATGCCATTCTGAAAATATAATTATATTTTTATTAAATAACATGTACTCCCTATATACAGGCCCTACTGTTCTCAAATCATATATAACTGTGCCTGGGTTGGATGTTCTACAAAACAACAAGCATTAAAACACTTTTTTTCTTACTGCTGAAAATTAGTTCATTTACTGTGAAATCCATTTTCTCTCCGGTACATCACCACTGTAAGCTTCATGGTGAAAACTTCTACATCACTCTTCTCAACGTAGTCCATAGTTACAATAAAAATTTATCTTGATTTTATCTTGAGGTTATTTTGGGGAAAACAGTATGGGGGCATTTTCCCCCACTCTACCCTGTATTAAAAACAAAGCCATTAACAAATGGTCAGAAAGTGTTTCACTTCCTCATTTACTCATTCCCCCTAATTTTTATGTTTTTTTAAAGCACCTCTCAAGCAATATACTACAATCTAGCCAACTTTGTATGTACTGAGTCATATGTTCAATGGGGTTCCACTTTACCTGGATTCATACCGTAATATAACATGATGGTCCTCAATGCAAATGGATTTAAATCCATTTCCCACATTTTTCAACGTGATCACATCTGTCAAATAAAAAAGCAAAAACAGCCTTTGTGTTGTTCCCTTTTTGTTCTGCAAAACACTTTGTCAGCAGTGTGTGTATCTGGATAAACTGCACATCAGAGAGTTTCACGGATGACAGCATTACAAACACCACAAAAGCAGGTCATCAGTTAATCATAATCAGTGATAGTAATAATGAACCACAGTAAAACTTAAGCACAAGTAAAATGCTGTATAACACATTTTTGGACAGTCACCATTACCATCCTTTATATCCGTAATAATATAATATAATATAATATAATATAATATAATATAATATAATATAATATAATATAAAATCATCTGGCAACCCCCAACCAGAAACTTCTTCCTCTCTTTGATGACAGATAGATAGATAGATAGATAGATAGATAGATAGATAGATAGATAGATAGATAGATAGATAGATAGATAGATAGATAGATCCCTGAGTGGAAATTCATTTTAACTCTTCAGATTCTGTACACTGGTGTGGTAGTTTACGCACCGGCTTTAGCTCTCAATCAAGGTCAGTCTGCATTCATTACACAGATATTGTGGAGAAAAAATATTTTGAATATATTATTGTTATTGTAAATATTGTGAAGTTTTGAGGCACTAAGTAGGAATGATTTCTTGAATGGAAAGTCCCTTGTGAAAATGAAGTGTGCTTAATTGTACTGAATGTGGACTAGTGTACTTCAAATCTTAAAAGTATGTTTTTAAAAAACTGTAATGAACTGTAATGAAATAAAAGGCCACTTAAGATCACTTAAAGAGAGTACACAAACACACTTTTAAAAAGTGTGGTAACACTTTATTTTAAGGTGTCCTTATTACACGTTACATGTACTTACTATTATAATAACAATAAATTATGCATAATTACGTACAAGTAAGTACATGTAGTTAATTAATATTACTCAGTACTTAAAAGGATAGTTCACCCAAATATGAAAATTCTGTCTTTAATTACTCACCCTCATGTCTTTCCAAACCCGTAAGACCTTCGATCGTCTTCGGAACACAAATTAAAATATTTTTGATGGAATGTGAGAGCTCTCTGGCCCTCCATAGAAACCAATGCAACTGTAATATTCCCAGGTCCAGAAACATAGTAAGGACATCGGTAAAACAGTCCATGTGACATCAGTGACTCAACTTCAATTTTGCGAAGCTACGAGAATACTTTTTTTTGCGCAACGAAAACAAAAATAACATAATTTACTCAACAATTCTTCTCCCCCGAGTTATGTCTTCTGCCATTTTGGAGAGTACCCAAGAATGTATTTGACATAATCAGCGTCGTTTACGTTTGGGGGGAAAGCACGCGTATGAACGCAATCTGCGTAATAAGCGTTGTTTACACTTAGAGGAAAGCGTACGTAAGCATTGCGATACTCTCTAAAATGGCAGAAGACGTAACTTGGGTGAGAAGAATTGTTGAGTAAATTGTTGAATACCCTGAGTTGAAAGACTCAGAGAAGACGGCCCTTCTGGACGCACCCGTGAATCCATCAGGTCTCTTTGGATCGGCAGCGGAGACGATCACGGAGTGCTTCGTTGAAGCACAGAAACAGTCTAGGGCCATTAGCCACTTCCTGCCAAAACACGCCGGCGCGAACCCTCCTGCGCATTCCTGCTCCTCCTCAGCACAGTGCGCGGGAAGACCTCACGCCTCTTCTGCTGCTGTTCGGTGATAACATGAGCCGGCGGTGAGGCCAAGACAGCTGTGGCCGAAGCGCTGTCAGGGCTCGAAGAGCGAGAGGCCCCACCCTGACAGAGGGGGTAGGCCACCGGCACCGGAATCAAAGCCACGTTCCTGATGCTGTCTCTCAGAGGAGGAAGGGTGCACCTAGCCCCGAAGACAAGCCACTGAAGAAGTCTGCTCGATCCGCTGTGTGTTCACCATGCCCTCTGCCTATTGCGGGCGGCAAGAACGATTGTCATGTTTGTGTTTTGTTTACTTTGTGTTTACTGTTCCACTATGCAGTGCAATAATGTAAAAAAAAATACAAAAACTTACCTCAATATCAGAGCGATTTTCCTCCTCTCACTTCCCTCTCCCCCATCACTCACTCTCACGCTTGTGTGGTATTAAACTCCCTGCTCCCCAACGGTGAGTTATCCGTCACGGTGTGCAGCCCGCTTCGCCCGCTGTCACAGTTCACAGAAGCGTGGCAGGCACTGCCAGGGGTATCAGAGTGGGTTATGAAATCGATAAAGAACGGCTACACGCTTCAGTTCTTCCGCAGACCACCCCATTTCAGCGGTGTGTTAATGTCTACTGTATGGGAGCAGAATGCCTCAGTTCTGCGAGAGGAAATACACAATCTTCTCGCAAAACGCACTGTAGAGACAGTGCCCCTCGCAGATCGTGAGAGGGACTTCTACAGTTGTTATTTTCTGGTGCCAAATAAAGACGGTGAACTCAGCCCAATCTTGGATTTGAGACCGCTGAATTGCGTGCTTTCGAAACGCTCGTTCAAAATGAACGCTGGAGCAAATCCTCTCACACATCAGACAGCGAGATTGGTTTATGTCTGTGGATTTAAAGGATGCTTATTTCCACATTCAGGTAGCCCCCCACCACAGGCGCTTCCTGAGATTTGCATTCGAGGGCATAGCGTACCAATTCACGGTCCTACCCTTGAGTTTATCCCTGGCCCCTCATACGTTTACGAAGTGCATGGATGCTGCTCTCTCTCCCCTGAAGCAGAGCGGAATGCACATCCTGAACTATCTCGACAATTGGCTAGTCTTAACCCAATCAGAGAGTTCGCTGCTCAGCGACAAGCTCAGACTCCTCGCTCATCTTCAGAGCTTAGGGCTGACTGTAAATATGCAAAAGAGCATGCTGGTACCGAGCCAGAACATCTCCTTTTTAGGAGTG
>JAFVLL020040034.1:22729-26669 GCA_021397915.2 Tor tambroides | reverse complement strand
AGCTCTAAACAAATATGTGGCTGGATTTTGATGTGAGAGACAACAGGAGATGCACTTTTTCACTGGAGGAAGAGTTATTATGGATTATGGACTCTTATTTTAGCAGACAATATAACGTCAGACACCATAACCATAAACTAAACTGGCTGATCAGGACCTGATGGATAAATGCATGAAACACTGATTTGAGTACAAATAAAAAAGAGAACAGTAGGGGTGGGCGATATGGCAAAAATATCATATCACGATTCTTTTAGAAATATCACGATTTCACGATTTTATCACGATTCTTTGTCATGTTGGTTTTACTATTTTGTCTGAGCAGTGCAGCCAAAATAATTTCCCTATTATAAAGACAAAGCCTTTCAAGGTAACAAAATATAAAAAAGAATGGTGGATATATAGGCCAAAGTGGGCGAAGATGAAAATCTCTGTCATTATTTTATCTTTGTTATTAAAAAATAAGAACACATTTAAGACACATTAAAATACACATAATATACAAATAAAACAAACAGTGTTTTATTTTCAGGTACAATATATATTTAGCAGGAGCATTCAAGAAATTGAATGAACAAATATAAAAATAAAACACTATACAGATTGATTCCTATTAAAGTAACTATTATTTTTTTTTCAGTCGAGTAGTGAGTTATTTTTTTTTCTCTTTGTGTTTTGTTTTAACATTAAAGAATAAAAATTCTGTCATCTGTCTGTCGATTCTGTCATAGTGTTTTATTTTTATACCACCATTTACTCACTCAAAATTAGTTTTAAACCTGAGTGAGTTTCTGTCTTCTGCTGAACACACATGCTATTTTGAAGAATGTAGAAAACCAAACAGTTGCTGGTCCACAGTGACTTACATTGTATTTTTTTCCTGCTATCAAAGTCGGTGTGGACCAGCAACTGTTTGGTTACCCAGATTCTTCAAAATATCTTCTTTTGTGTTCAGCACAAGAAAGAAATTAATACAGGTTTGGGGCAACATGTGAGTGAGTAAATAATGACAGAAATTAAATTTTAGGGTGATCTACTCCTTTAATGACAGTCGGCTGCGTGTTTAGTACTGTCCCTTTAAGACCTGTACGCATCTAATATACAGGCACATATCCGTTTCTCTCTCAACTGTTTACTTTCATTTTAGACATAACCACCTGAGTCTATATGTAAACCTTGTGTTTTGACAGTATTAGTGCAAAAGATAACTTAGTTCAGCAATCAGGCGCTGTTAGACAGGTGTTTTAGTGTGCGTGCTTCGGGTGTACGGGCTCAGAGAAAGCGTATGTCAGACCAGCACGTGAATGAAAAGTTTAACCGACAAGGCTTTAAAACACACGCAAATAATGTATTTTGTGACTGCGAGTAAGTGCAGTGTCCTGTGAGAGTGACTCCACCGCTGAGTTAACACTGATGTGAATGGACGTGGTGTTGAGACGGCGGCGCCAGAACTGCAGCTGAAAGAATGTGCGCTGTAGGACGATACTACCATATTTCTTCAAAAGCAGATCGTGGAGACATTTTTATCGTCCACGATCAAAAATCGTCATATCACACACCCCTAGTTTGAGCTGAAAGGATATTAAAGTCAAGTCACATTTATTTCTATTATGCTTTCTACAGTACAGTTTGTTTCAAAGCAGCTTCTCAGAAATAAAGAGGAAAATAACAGTTTGAATGTAGAAATATTCATCAATTATGGAACAATTTCAGTTTCAGCTGTAAAGCAGCTCTACAGGAGACAATAGAGGCATTTCAGATCAATTTAAGTTTAAGTTTTGTTCTCATCTGATGCAGTTAAATCCATATTACTGAATATTGAGTGTCTTTTAATCTCCATGACAAAGACAAGATGAGTGACATATAACTGTACTGATCTGTCTCAGTAGTTCTCTCTGATTGGTCGTTTTCTCTGTCTGTGTGTCAGTAGTTCTCTCTGATTGGTTGTTTTCTCTGTCTGTGTCAGTAGTTCTCTTTGATTGGTCGTTTTCTCTGTCTGTGTCAGTAGTTCTCTCTGATTGGTCGTTTTCTCTGTCTGTGTCAGTATTTGCCTCTGATTGGTCGTTTTCTCTCTCTGTGTGTCAGTAGTTCTCTCTGATTGGTTGTTTTCTCTGTCTGTGTCAGTATTTGCCTCTGGTCGTTTTCTCTGTCTGTGTCAGTAGTTCTCTCTGATTGGTCGTTTTCTCTGTCTGTGTCAGTATTTGCCTCTGATTGGTCATTTTCTCTCTCTGTGTGTCAGTAGTTCTCTCTGATTGGTTGTTTTCTCTGTCTGTGTCAGTATTTGCCTCTGGTCGTTTTCTCTGTCTGTGTCAGTAGTTCTCTCTGATTGGTCGTTTTCTCTGTCTGTGTCAGTAGTTCTCTCTGATTGGTCGTTTTCTCTGTCTGTGTCAGTATTTGTCTCTGATTGGTTGTTTTCTCTGTCTGTGTCAGTATTTGCCTCTGATTGGTCGTTTTCTCTCTCTGTGTGTCAGTAGTTCTCTCTGATTGGTTGTTTTCTGTCTGTGTCAGTAGTTCTTTCTGATTGGTTGTTTTCTGTCTGTGTCAGTAGTTCTCTCTGATTGGTTGTTTTCTGTCTGTGTCAGTAGTTCTCTCTGATTGGTTGTTCTCTCTCTGTGTTTCAGTAGTTCTCTCTGATTGGTTGTTCTCTCTCTGTGTGTCAGTAGTTCTCTCTGATTGGTTGTTCTCTCTATCTGTGTCAGTAGTTCTCTCTCTGTGTGTCAGTAGTTCTCTCTGATTGGTTGTTCTCTCTATCTGTGTGTCAGTAATTCTCTCTCTGTTTGTCAGTAGTCCTCTCTCTGTGTGTCAGTAGTTCTCTCTGATTGGTTGTTCTCTCTCTGTGTGTCAGTAGTTCTCTCTGATTGGTTGTTTTCTGTCTGTGTCAGTAGTTCTCTCTGATTGGTTGTTCTCTCTATCTGTGTCAGTAGTTCTCTCTCTGTGTGTCAGTAGTTCTCTCTATCTGTGTCAGTAGTCCTCTCTCTGTGTGTCAGTATTTGTGTCTGACGGCTGCTGCTCTTCCTCCTCAGCTGTGATGTCTGCGCAGGCGTGATGGTTTAGTGCAGCGGTCAGCCGCGGCCGAGCGTGTGATGTTACGCTGGACGGTGCACCTGGAGGGCGGCCCGCGGAGGGTCAATCACGCAGCGGTGGCCGTCGGACACAAGGTCTACTCGTTCGGAGGATACTGCTCTGGAGAAGACTACGAGACCTTGAGACAGATCGACGTGCATGTCTTCAACACGGGTTAGTTTGGTTAACCGCCCTCAACCAGCTGCTGCAAACCTGCATGTAAATGCTCAGATTCAAACCAGCTCCACACAGCAGTCAAATTCAGATGAAAATCATCTGCTTTATGGAAGACAAACACACAGGCCAGAATAATACACTGATGACGAATGAAAGAAAAACATATCAGCTGTTTCTAATGTCAGTTTTTTGGATTATATTAGGTTAAATGTGCCATAAGTATGCATATGACGGTATCAACTTTTCATGTTGCGATTAATTGCTAATGCTTTTATCACGGTATACGGTATTATTATGATATTGAAATGTAGTTGCAAAAAAGTGGCCATAATACAGTATAACAGGTTTTTTAAATATAATTATTTATCTGTTTACAATATAACAACAATCAGAGTATACAAATATGAAAACATGCCTCATCAAATCCAATTTGTATTAACAAATTAAAACTGAAATCAAATGATAGCACATGAATGGTCAGTGTGATAATGATGGATATTAAGTTACATAAGCACGAGTCAAAGGGTTCGTACCAGGTCCAAAAAAATATTCCTAGATGTGGGTTCTGTTTTTTAAACTGTATGTTAAATATTCCATATGCAGTGTGTGGTTTATGATATTTTTAAATAATTCAAATGTTGGAGGGTGTTCCTTTTTCCAGTTTAATAGAATACATTTTTTAGATACGTAAGAGATCAGA
>JAFVLL020040034.1:15229-17729 GCA_021397915.2 Tor tambroides | reverse complement strand
TGTTTAATCTCAGTTTTTCTTTGTTTTCCTCTGAAAGTTGCCTACAATGGAGAATTGTACATATTCGGTGGTTATAACGCTCGTCTGGATCGACACTTCAACGACCTCTGGAAGTTCAGTCCAGGTGATTCTTCTCATTCTCAGCTGTTCATTACACGTATGTTTGTCCGTCTCATTTTAGTTAATGATATTAACGTAATTTGTGTTGTTTGACATGATCGGGGTCAGTGTGTTTGAGTTCAGTGTCAGCTGATGCTGTTGTTGCTCTGATGTCTGTGTTCACACACGTCTGTTCTTGTGTTCAGAGGCGTTCTCCTGGAAGAAGGTGGAGCCCAAGGGCAAAGGCCCGTGTCCCAGACGCAGACAGTGCTGCTGTATGGTGGGGGATCGCATCATCCTCTTCGGAGGAACCAGGTGAGCTTACTGGCCTCTGAAACTCAAAACTCAAAGTGAATTTACTGGGAAACAAACGTGCTGAAGTGATGTTGAGCGTAAAACTGCATGACCATCAGTCACACACATGACAGCCTTCAGCTGCAGCAAAGCAGTCTGAACGTAGAGAAGCAGGATAAAAATACATCGAAATTCTAGAAAATCAAACTCAAGTCAAACTTTAAATGTTGACAAAATCTTGTTTGAATCTTTTGAAACGAAAAAAGTTCTTTTGAAAAAAGAAAAAAGACATTTGAAGGTTTGTAGGCCAGATAGATAGATGGATAGATAGATAGATAGATAGATAGATAGATAGATGGATAGATAGAGGAGTGTTTTGGCGGCAGGGATTTAAATCTTTAAGGAGACTCAGACTGACACAGGCGGAGTGAAAGACTGGATGTTTTTGATCAGGCACAAGTGATTTCAGAACATTGCAGCCGGTTCTAATTTGATTTTTGCATGCTGTGAACATATAGGCGCTGATCCCGTGGGTGCTCTGGATCCTAAAAACTTGAGATATTATTTATTCACTATCATTTCTATCCGATGCATACTTGTGTTTGCGCTCTGGAGAGAATCAAAAGGTGTATTTTTGTCCAGTGAAAGCTCGTGAATCCTCTCATTATAATATAACTTCATGAGATCGCGATGAAGACGAGGGACAGCTTTTTAGTGATTATAAAGGCAGGGCTCTTTGTGTGCTCTCTAGGCTATATAGCCTATAATCCATTCAGAATTTGTGTGGAACTTTTATTTTTTGACCACAAACATGCTGCAAAGTTTCGAGAATGACATCTGCATATTTATGCAGGATTCACACTCAAAAGAGCAATGGACGGGACAAAAATATATGTGAAAATGTTTCTGAATTGAGGCTAGAGCACACTTTCTAAAGCACACGCAGTATTTAATTCTGGAACCGGGTCTGGATAAAACTAGCTGTGTTTGAGCAGTTTTCACAGCAGCTCATATTTATGCGATCGCATGGAGTTTTAGTAGCAGGAGGCTATGCTTCAAAGTTGGAAAAATGTTAATTTCCTCCGTAATAATCTCTATACAGTTAGAGTAAACATGCACACGGGCTTCATCTCGAGTACTGCTTGCATCTGTTGATTTCATCTTCTGCAAATCTTCAGTTTCATCAGCTCTGATCAGTAATAAACAACATGATGTTAACTATCTATTAATCAAAACATAAAACATAAAACAACCCCCCCCCCAAACATATGATTCAACTATCAGCAAGGTTTGATCATTCGACTGAAATCCGTAGTCGGGGACACCCCTAACTGAGGTGTTATGACCGGTCAGGAGCTCGTCTGCAGACAGGCCTGCGGCTCAGCGGTCAGACTCAAACCCCCGGAGTCCTGAAGCGCATCCTGAACGAGCTTTGTATTGAGGAAGAGCGGATTCCCCGCGGCCCCCAGACTCCGGGTCTCCCTGATGATATCCCGCTAGCGGTGTAATGAGCTGGCTAACTGAGCTTTATCAGACGCGCTCTTATCCTGGGTCCTGCGGTGAAGCTCAGATTATCCAGCAGTCTGCTCCACAGCGGCAGATAGCATCGGACGCTCGTCGTTAGACGGCTGCTCAGCCGGCTCAGCGCACGGCATTGTGGGAACACGAGGAGCTTTGAGCAGATCAACATCAGGCTTCAGACGTCAAGCAGCAGGCGTCCAGCGCTGCAGAGTATTTATACAGCGCTTCTCACAATACACATCGTTTTCAAAGCAGAACATCATGATGTTCATGCTTATAACATCTTAATATCTTCATGCCTCATAGTTGCATTTATCAGAGTAGATTAGGTCCATTTTGCGAGAATATAAACAATTAAGCAGTTGAGATTTGCTATGTAGTATTTATCAGTTTACTTGAGTGTACTGTATGTATGCAGATAAAGGACATCACTTCATATCTGACCCTGGACCACAAAACCTGCTATAAGGGTCAATTTTTCAAAATTGAGGTTTATGCATCGTCTGAAAGCTGAATAAATAATCTTTCCATTGATGTATGGTTTGTTAGGATAGGACAATATTTGAAAATCTGGAATCTGAGGGTG
>JAFVLL020040034.1:5000-15129 GCA_021397915.2 Tor tambroides | reverse complement strand
ACACACACACACACACACACACGAACACACACACATACATTTTCTTTAGTGGTTTATTAACCATTAAAATCATCGAATGAATTATCAGTCACATGACCTTTAATGACTCTACATAATTATTACATCACAGCAGTAATTACAAGCCTTTAGCTATGATGATCCAGCCATGGTGAGAACTGAATATCCCACTACTAACTAGTCCTGTAATGGTTAGCTGCTGTTAGTTAGTTTATCCAAACATGATCATTCAGGTGATTCCGTCATCATTTACTCTCCTGTTGTCAACCTGTTTGACTTTCTTTTTCTGTAAAAGAAGATATTTTGAGAGATGCCTGTGTTTTGTAATGAAAGTCAGTGTGGTGCAATGTTGTTTGAACTCCAGTGTCTTCAGAATATCCTCTTTTACAGAAGAAAGCAAATCACACAACATGAGGAAGAGTAAACGGTTCATTCGGATATTACAATCATTCAGTCGTTTCGGATCCTGATTGAGTCGGACTGAGTTTAATTTAAACGAATGTTGTGCCCTAAAAATTCAAGTATATTAAATGTCATAAAAATGTATTTTTTGTTATTAATCTGTGTGCATATATTGTATGTCTGTTGTGTGTTTGTGATGCAGTGAGGTCACGTGACCCTGTGCGTGAGTCAGCTGATGTCATCGGTGATGTCGATCCCGTGCCGCTTTGGCCGCCTCGTCTGTGCGCCGCTAGTCCAGAGATTTGGGACGGGCGCCGGATGTAAACAGGAGCGTGACAGATTGGCATGCTGGGACGACAGCTTGAGCCGCCTCTGTTCTGTTTGTTTGTTTTGGTTGAGTGTGTTTGAGGATTTATTTGAGTGTTGTCTCACAGTGGCATGCTTTAATATCCAGTCATGATGTCACTTCCTTTGTGATGACTTAAGCCGCATCAGATGCAGATCAGCGGCTCTTCAAGCTCATGTCTGTCTTTGATGGTTAACGTGACCTTCGCTGATGAACGCTCTGATGCTGGTCTTATATAACGCTGTGAGTGTGTGGCGTGTGGGAGCTTGATGTTATTGTGTGAGTGAACGTGTTCAGAAAGGACGGATCTTCTCTAGAATGCAGGTGAAACGAGCCTGTGCTTAAAGATGAAAGTAGACGTGATAAAAGAACTGAATCCTGTCGCGTCATGAGTGTGTTTCAGTCAGAAATCATTTCTTCTGAAGTCTCTCTTTTGATTGGTCACTCAGAGCTCTGGTTGTTTCTGATTGGTCAGCTGATTTTCATCTTATCCGACTTTACTCTCGACGATAGTTGTGACATCATCTACAGGAAGTCAGTCCTACAATAAAAATGAATGAAATTGAAGTATGAATCACACCTTGATTTATCTTTTCATGCGCAGAAGTGAATTCGTTTCATGTAACGGAACTGTGATTGAGTTTCCCATCAGCCTCCTGCAGCTCAGACCGACCTGACTCTCTCTCTCTCGCTCACACACACACACACACACACACACACTCTCTCTCTCTCTCTCTCTCTCTCTCTCTCGCACACACATGCAAACTCACACACATGTCTGACACTAATATTGGTTCAGGTCATTCAAAGCATTGAATGTTATTATACAAACTGGTCACTAGCATCACAAAACAAATAAGGAGTGTTTCCTTGTGTGTGTGTGTGTGTGTGTGTGTGTGTGTGTGCCTCCTGCAGTGTGTGTTTGTAGACGGCTCTAGTCAGTCATACAGAGTTTCAGCTTAAATCGTTGCTGGCTAGACGAAACACACTTAAGACGATCTGCTAGGTGTTTGGTTTGATAATAATCTTAAATTTGATAAGCGGATAAGTACTGTGGTCAAGTCCTGTTTTTATAATCTTCGTCTTCTGACAAAGGTGAAGCCATGACTGTCTCTAAAGAAGTTTGAAATGGTTATGCATGCTTTTTTAATCTCGATTGGATTACTGCAGTTCGTTGTATATCGGTGCTCCTCAGTCGTGTGTTTTGCGTCTGCAGCTGGTTCAGAATGCAGCGGCTCGGCTTCTTTATGGGAAGTCTATCACACCAGTTTTATTTTATTGCATTGGCTGCCAGTTAAATATAGAATTGATTTAAAAATTTTACTGTTTGTCTTTAAATATGTCCATAATCAGGCTCCACAGTACCTATCTGATTTGTTACATCCGTACACTCAGTCAAGATCACTCAGATCTGCTGACTCCGGTTTACTGCAAGTTCCCAGGGCAAGACTCAAAAACAGAGGTGATCCTGCTTTTTCTGTTGTCGGCCCTAAGTTGTGGAATAGTCTCCCAGTTCATATCAGAACTGCCTCAACTTTATCTATTTTTAAGTCTACTCTTAAAACTTTTTTCTCCTTGGCATTCAATATTTCTTGACTTGCTGTGCAATGATTTTTCTCACCCATTTTACAGGCTGTGTTTTATTGTTTATAATCTTGTTGATCTGTTTTGTTTTGCATACTCTGTGCTGTACTTTGGTCGACTTTGATTGTTTTAAAATGTGCTATATAAATAAATATTGTATTGTATTGAATTCAAGCCATATTTATTTCTATAGCTCTTTATACAATAACGATTCACAGTGACAAACAGGAAAATATCAGAATCAGTGATGCAAGCTTCATAAATATGAGACAAACTCGATTCAGCTATAACACAGCTGTAAAGTTTTGTTCTCGTATGATGGTGTCAGTGCAGTCGTATTGAAAATATTACTGAATATTAAGCGTGTTTTAAACCCAAATAATTGAGCCAAAGGGACCCAAACTCCATCAGGTGACAGAAATAGAGAAAAGAAAAATCTTGGGAGGACCCAGACTAAACCAGGCAACTGAAAGGAGTATCAACCATGTTCCACAAGCAAAATCACTCCTGAAAGGTCATATAATGATGATAACATGACAGAACTGAACAGCTCTCTACTAGTCTCAATCAGACCTGCAGACAAACGTCTGTGATTTATAGATGTCAGAATATTGTTTCTCATCTGGGTTATTTGAGAGCATAACCCAGTCCATCCATCTAAAACTCACTTTCTGCATTTCATACAAAAGCCAGTCTCCTCTGAGGCCCCAAACATCCGTTGTTTTCCCAGTTCTCTTGTTTACAGCCGAGAGATAAGGGCATTTCTCTGATAATTTGTGCTGATCGTTGTTTTCACACAGGCTGATATCAGCTCTGTTTCTGCTGCATCTATATTTAAACCCAGACTCCATCAGCGTCTCTCAGACGTTATTAACCGCTGCTCTGATGTCCAGACCTGAGACTCAGATCCAGATGATCGACTCTTCCTCACGGATCACTGTATAGGGTCTGATTTGGCACTCAGCCAGGTTATTGTCCACTGAATGTTTCTATTGGCTGTTTAGCACTGATGTTTTCTACCAACGAGGCATCATAATGCTCCTGCGCTCCGCAGATAAGCCAATCCACAGGAAGTCATAGCGCACGATGAGTTCCTGACCGTCGCCGGCTCATCGGGAAAGAGGAAGAGGAAACACAACGCACATTAGTTCCTGTCAGAACCAGGAGTGCATTAACGTGTGTGTGTGTGTGTGTGTGTGTGTGTGTGTGTGTGTGAGGTCCTGCTGTGAAGGAAGTTTGAAGGTTTCTGTGGAGAAACAGTGTCTCCCTCTCAGTGGGTTCGGACGGGCAAACAAATCAAACGGGGGGCTTTCATTTCTTCATTAGTGACCTTTTAAGAAGGTGACGCTCAGGCTAATGAGGTGATTGTAGCCAGAGAAGCTTTAGAGGATTCCAGTGACATTCCCAGTGGTGTTGTGTCCAACAGTGAGTGTGTTTTCATAGGGCAGCGGGGGATTGTGTGTGTGTGTGTGTGTGTGTGTGAAGGGCGAGGAAACTCCTCAATGATACTCCGCTGATCATGTAACACAAATGAGCCGTCAAACACCAGGAAACCTCATAAACTCACAAAACACTTTCACACCGTCAGGCACTCTGGTCACATCGCTGTCTCACCGCTGACCTGTCTGTCTGTCTGTCTGTCTGAGGGTTCGGAGCGGATCAGAGCCGCTCTCTGTCTTTATCATCCGGCTGCTGTCAGTCTGTGATCATTCAGTCATTTCTGCTACTGGAAACCAACAGAACTCAACATGCCGAGACTCAATCTGTCCAGTCACCTTTATTTCTATAGTACTTCATACAATACAATGAATTCAAAGCAGCTCCACAGAGAGGAACATAACAATCAAACAGATTTGTAGAAATGTGTCTGCATCAGTGTCTCAGCAATGGATGCTCTGCAGTGAATGGGTGCCGTCAGAATGAGAGTCCAAACAGCTGATAAAAACATCACAATAATCCACACCACTCCAGTCCATCAGTTAACATCTGGAGAAGACAAAAACTGAAACTAATCCAGCATTAAGACGTTTTTAACTAAAATACATTGAGTCCATAATCCATAATAACTCTTCCTCCAGTGAAAAAGTGTTCTGGTC
Organism: Tor tambroides; assembly: GCA_021397915.2. Classification (NCBI taxonomy): domain Eukaryota; kingdom Metazoa; phylum Chordata; class Actinopteri; order Cypriniformes; family Cyprinidae; genus Tor; species Tor tambroides. The sequence continues at coordinate 10,683 of JAFVLL020040034.1, read as the reverse complement.
TGAATCAGGAGAGAAATCTGCACAGATCAAGCAGTGTTTACAAGACAAAACAGATCTAAACAAATATGTGGCTGGATTTTGATGCAAGAGATGACAGGAGATGCACTTTTTCACTGGAGGAAGCGTTATTATGGATTATGGACTCGTATTGATGTATTGATTTCATTGCTGTATGAATGAAGTCCACATTTGTTCTGCTGGAGGTTCAGCATTAATGAAGCGCAGTAAACCTGTCCTGGTTTCTTCTCTGATGTCTCTGTGAGTCTGTGGTTTGTGTTTGTTGTGATAGCGTGCCGTTCTCTGGGTTCATAGGGCACGTTTCATTAACTCTGAGCGGTGCGCCGTTGATGAAGGTAAATAAATAGGAGCGTGTGTACGTTAATGTAACGGCCGGCGGGTCTGATAAAGGTCTCGGCGTAATCCGGGCTGCTGACCTCCCGGGGGGTCGGGGGTGTAATGAGTTCCACAGCTGGCCTCCTGGGACCCAAACCCCTGATTCCATAGATGCAGACTCCTCACCCTTCACTGACAGCTCTCTCTCTCAGATCAGAACAGCTCACCTATGAGATGTGCTTAGATCCACTGAGAAAGTGTGTGTGTGGGGGGGGGGGCTGCTTGGTTATGGCAAAAATCATAATCACAATTATTTTGGTCAATATTGTAATCACGATTATTTAACACGTTTATGAGTGGGTCATATGACCAAAACTTTATATGAGTGATTTATTTAAAGATAGAGATATACATTAAATATATACAGGTGCTGGTCATATAATTAGAATATCATCAAAAAGTTGATTTATTTCACTAATTCCATTCAAAAAGTGAAACTTGTATAATGTATACATTCATTCCACACAGACTGATATATTTCAAGTGTTTATTTCTTTTAATTTTGATGATTATAACTGACAACTAATGAAAACCCCAAATTCAGTATCTCAGAAAATTAGAATATTACTTAAGACCAATACAAAGAAAGGATTTTTAGAAATCTTGGCCAACTGAAAGAAATGAACATGAGAAAAGTATGAGCATGTACAGCACTCAATACTTAGTTGGGGCTCCCCTTTTGCCTGAATTACTGCAGCAATGCGGCGTGGCATGGAGTCGATCAGTCTGTGGCACTGCTCAGGTGTTATGAGAGCCCGAGTTGCTCTGATAGTGGCCTTCAGCTCTTCTGCATTGTTGGGTCTGGCATATCGCATCTTCCTCTTCACAATACCCCATAGATTTTCTATGGGGTTAAGGTCAGGCGAGTTTGCTGGCCAATTAAGAACAGGGATACCATGGTTCCTTAAACCAGGTACTGGTAGCTTTGGCACTGTAGGCAGGTGCCAAGTCCTGCTGGAAAATGAAATCAGCATTTCCACAAAGCTTGTCAGCAGAAGGAAGCATGAAGTGCTCTAAAATTTCCTGGTAGATGGCTGCGTTGATTGTGGACTTCAGAAAACACATTGGACCAACACCAGCAGATGACATGGCAGCCCAAATCATCACTGGCTGTGGAAACTTCACACTGGACTTCAAGAAACATGGATTCTGTGCCGCTCCACTCTTCCTCCAGACTACAGACCTTGATTTCCAAATTACATGCAAAATTTACTTTCATCAGAGAACATAACTTTGGACCACTCAGCAGCAGTCCAGTCCTTTTTGTCTCGAGGCGCTTCTGACGCTGTCTGTTATTTGTCAAGAGTGTGACACAAGGAATGCGACAGCTGAAACCCATGTCTTGCATGTCTGTGCGTAGTGGTTCTTGAAGCACTGACTCAGCTGCAGTCCACTCTTTGACGAATCCCCCACATTTGAATGGGTTTTGTTTCACAATCCTCCAGGGTGCGGTTATCTCTATTGCTTGTACACTTTTTTCTACCACATCTTTTCCTTCCCTTCGCCTCTCTATTAATGTGCTTGGACACAGAGCTCTGTGAACAGCCAGCCTCTTTTGCAATGACCTTTTGTGTCTTGCCCTCCTTGTGCAAGGTGTCAGTGGTCGTCTTTTGGACAACTGTCAAGTCAGCAGTCTTCCCTATGATTGTGTAGCCTACAGAACTAGACTGAGAGACCATTTAAAGGCCTTTGCAGGTGTTTTGAGTTAATTAGCTGATTAGAGTGTGGCACCAGGTGTCTTCAATATTGAACCTTTTCACAATATTCTAATTTTCAGAGATACTGAATTTGGGGTTTTCATTAGTTGTCAGTTATAATCATCAAAATTAAAAGAAATAAACACTTGAAATATATCAGTCTGTGTGGAATGAATGTATACATTATACAAGTTTCACTTTTTGAATGGAATTAGTGAAATAAATCAACTTTTTGATGATATTCTAATTATATGACCAGCACCTGTATGTTCTGTAAATAAGGTTGCTGTGACATCTACATTTTAGACACCGGTGAAAATGTCACAATTCTCAATCCCACAGCAGAATAACAAACACACAAAAAAGTCCTCAAAATGATTGAAAATAATTAAACTGTCAGTAATAAAAAGGACAAATGCAATAGAATAAAAAAATACAAATGAAACAAAATATGCAAGTCTTTTTATGATTTTATGCAAGTCTCAAATATTCAGTTAACAGAAATGAATAATCAAATGTAAAATAAAACAGCATAGTCTGAGTAGGAATTAAACTTTCTTTGTTTCTTATTAAAGCTACAGAAGTCCTTTAGTCAAGAGCAGTGAGTGATCTTGTCTTAGTCTTTTGTTGTTTGGTTAATATAAAGCACACAGTCATGTAGGAATATTACGCTGCTGTCACTTTAAGAGCCGCATGGATCCAGTTTAATGTCACGCATGTATTTTCATTCTCAACTGTTTGTTCATTTATTACTTGACCGACGATGGTTTACGTGAATAAATCTAATCAACTTTAATAAATCAAGCACATCCCATTTTGCAAAAGTCATGTTACATGATTTTACTGATTTGCACGTGAAATTGGGCTTTTATGGAGGAGCGAAAGCGCACCGCTAGAAGGAAGCGGAATGGGGCGCAATAATCATTTTATCTCAATTAGGAAAGGGAAAGGGGAAAGGGAAGTGGTGTGTGGCCCATAAGTATCATGACCCATACTTGGAATTTGTCCTCTGAATTTAACCCATTCAAGTGCACGCACACAGTAGTGAACACACACCCGGAGCGGTGGGCAGCCAATGCTGCGGCGCCCGGGGAGCAGTTGGGGGTTCGGTGCCTTGCTCAAGGGTCTCACCTCAGTCGTGGTATTGAGGGTGGAGAGAGTGCTGGTTATTCACTCCCCCACCTACAATCCCTGCCGGACCTGAGACTCGAACCCACGACCTTCGGGTTACAAGTCCAACTCTCTATCCATTAGGCCATGACTGCCCCGTGATTATTGTATTTTCATAATCGTTGGAGGCCGAAATCAAAACTGTATTTCGGTTAATTGCACAGCCCTAATACAAGAGTAAATAAAGTTTGTTTCAGGAAGTTTTGTATAGTATTTTCTTCACTCTTTACTTCAAAAGCTCTGTCTAATATTTGATGTATTTGAGGTCAGAGATGTGTGAACGCTGAAGAGAGAGAGAGGGCAAACATTTAGTATTTTAGCTCAGCATTGCCGTCTAATCAGACAATATTGTCTTAAATAGCCTGCATAGCACTTCATCTTTATAACATGAGAACTTGACCAAATATATTCAATTTTGATTTTTGTAAAATGTTGCAACAAGTTGTTAAAAAATTGTTTTTTTTTTGGTGAAAAATTACAGTTTTGGACATATAAGGTAATAAATTTTTTTTAAACAATACCTTAAAGTAACTACTAATGAGCATGTAAAGCAAATATCTCTAAAAGAAACACCCCGATCGGCACAATGTTCTCACCTTTTTACCTCCTAACCTGTTTGCATCTCTGATTCCCTTTAAACCGGCGGCCTGTTTGTTTAAGCTAGATCAGGGACGTAAAATCCCAAGGACGTCCTGCTCTCAGAGCCGAGACCGGCCGCGGTTCTGGACGGGTCTCCGGATGATGATGATGATGATGATGATGATGATGATGATGGTGGTCAGTGCAGGTGTGTCAGCAGGAAGCAGATGTGTGTGTGAGATACTCCAGTGTTTCCTGCAGGTCCTGTGTGTGTTTGTGTCTGATAAGCTGTGTGAGTTTTACAGCTTCCTGTTTTAGCAATACTGTAACATGAGAATTAAAGAGCGGCCGTGTTTTTCTGCTGCTTAAAGATCTGACACTGGAAGGTTGTGGGTTTAAACCCAACTAGTGTTGACCGGTGAACTTTCACCGTTGAGAACTGAAGAAACATCTGTATGTTCATGAAAACAAATGCATGTTCGTTATTCTTACACAGAGTGGAAACATATGGAGTTCGATTGTAGTGATTTCTAGGTCTGGATAATGATGATGAGATGATGATATAACTTTATTGTCAGACACTAGATTAAATCTCGTGCCGCCAGTTAGATGGTAAAAGTACAAATTTATTATGTAGCACAGTTGGGGTCAGAAACTATATTATTGGCCAGCCTTAAGAGGTTCTTATAAGATAATTCATATACCCTTTCAAGAGGCTGCCCTCCGATCTCTGAACAAATTTTTATTTGGTTCAACAGCTTTGTTTTTAACTGAACAGCATGGAAAAAAGAAGTCAAGTCACCTTTGTTTCTGTAGCGCTTTTAAAAGCAGCTTTACACTAACAAACAGGGAAGTAATAGAATCAATGATGCAAACTTCAAAAATGAGTCCAAAATTCTGCTGTAGAGAAACTGTAGCATTATACGGCTCCAGTCGGTTCAGTTCAATAACTGTGAGCTTCATTCATTATGAAACAAGCTCTACTGAAGACAGAGAATGACTCTTGCTCCTATTCTGTTTTCTAAAATAATAGAACTGAGAATTTAGAAATAAATTAGTCGTGCAATCATGGCGTTTACGGGGTTGTTGTGCTCTTGTGTTTCAGTCCGTGTCCGGAGCAGGGGATGGGCGACGAGTTTAACCTCATGGACCATTCGGACCTGTACATCCTGGACTTCAGTGAGTCTGATTTCAGTGCTTCATTATCATAATCAGTGCTTACACTCATTAGCTGAATAGTTTGCATCACATCATTAAAATGACCCTTACGTTACAGAAGCTAAAATAAGAACTGCATCACATGACAAGTGATCATTAAAGATGTAGGGCCCTGTTTTATTTTTTCCCAAATTCTGTTTTATATTTTTCTGGTCTCCATTTTAATGGTTAAATTACATTTTAGTAATCAAAAAGCATGTAATCATTTGGAATTATGAAACTTACGCAATTTAACAAGAATTTATTAAACATGAAACAAAAATGACATATTTATAAAACGGATAGTTCCGGTCCTTGATTCTGATTGGTTGAGCCGCGTTCGAAGCTGTTGTAAATTACAAAGTAACATACGCCTTTGTTTACGTTTGTGTGTTGCTCGGCAACCGTTTCTGAGGAACTACATTGTTTGGTGGAAGAATGATGTTTTCATTAATATCATTACATTTTATTTGCTTTGTTTTATTTTGTGAAACCTTGATACGTATATGGAATAACCGTTTTATAAAAGCAATAATCCCCGTGAAGCCGTGGTTTACAGTGAATTTATATCAGTTAAGGGGCGTTGTTAGGCACGGCGCGACGCTTCTTGGGGCTTATTGCTTTATTAGGACACTTTGAAATACATT
>JAFVLL020040034.1:0-2500 GCA_021397915.2 Tor tambroides | reverse complement strand
GTGTGTGTGTGTGTCTGTGTGTGTCTGTGTGTGTCTGTGTGAGTGTGTGTGTGTGAGCGTGTGAGCGTGTGAGCGTGTGTGTGTGTGAGTGTGTGTGTGTGTGTGTGAGAGAGAGAGAGTGTGTATCTCTGTGTATGTCTGTGTGTGTGTGTGTGTGTGTGTGTGTGTGTGTGTGTGTGTATCTGTGTGTGTGTGTGTGTGTCTGTGTGAGTGTGTGTGTGTGAGCGTGTGAGCGTGTGTGTGTGTGAGAGTGTGTGTGTGTGTGTGTGAGAGAGAGAGAGTGTGTATCTCTGTGTATGTCTGTGTGTGTGTGTGTGTGTGTGTGTGTGTATGTGTGTGTGTGTGTGTGTGTGTGTGTGTGTGTTTAGGACTGCTCCTGGTGTGATTTCTCAGTGATCTGTTGTTCTGACTGATCCTCTGATAAAGCTGTGTGTGTGTGTGTGTGTGTGTGTGTGTGTTCTTCAGGTGGGAGCTGACCGCTATGACCACTAACAGTAACATCAGCCGGCCCATATTCTCCTCTCACGGCTGACAGCAGAGCCCTCTCTGGACTCCCGCTCCACAGATGATCGACTCTCACCCGTCTGGATCTGGATTGCAGTTTCTCGATCAGAAAGGCCGTTCCCTGCCGGGTTTTGCTGCTGTTGAACTTGATTCCTGCGGAGGAGAAACGGACCATCACAATCTCAAATCAGTCCAATTATTCATCAGTGTTACGGTGTTTTAATGAGGTTTTGGAGTGAAATGAAGATCATTTAGCCTGTAATCTGTCGTTTCTCTGCTTGTGTTCAGATCGCTCCGTCGGGTTTATATGCAAGACTTTGGTTAGGGTTCCTCACGTGCTCTTACATATCAAACACAGAGATGATCTTCAGAGAAGACTGGACTGGTTTTCTGTTTACCCACAGTGCTTCTGACAATAAAACCTGACTCAACAATCAATAGAAATGGAAATATTCCCTCTGCATGCGTGTCTTAGTTCTCAAAGACTGGGAAAAAGCAAATGATGTTGTAAAGTTTTCAGAAAATGTTTTCTCATTTACTCAAATCACACAGAAAGATCAACACCGATCAAATAAACTGCCTCTGGTGTTTCTGGGCTGAATCTCCTGTCCAGTTTCTCCAGATTCACATCTTTCACAAGACGTCTCTGAAAAGCCAGATCCATTACTGCTGTTTCTTACACCCTTTATATTTCATCTGAATGGTTAGTGTTGTGCAGAGTAGTGATATTGATTCTGATGGTGCCAAAGCTGCAGGTGAAGCTCACAGACGCTGCTGCGGATCAGTGTTCGCTCGGCTCTTATTTGCGTCCGCAGGATCTTTGTGTCTCGTCCGGTGCCTGATCAACTTCTCCAGACCTTCAGAAGCTCTGGAATCAAAGTCATCAAAGTCTTTTGGGTTTCAAAGGCTTCTGGTCTGGATGGATTTGAAGCAATTTATTAGAGATTTTATTCATTGTGTCTGAAAATCTGACATTAAATGCTCATAATGAATATTGTGCATCAGAAAATTCAGCCGTCCTCAATCTATCCCTCATTATAAATAATGATTTGATGAAAGTGACTCAAAACAGTCTCAAAATGAAACCGGATGAAGCTCATTGCATTTTCTTAATGATCTGTAGCTTGAAATAGTCATTTAATCCCTCCGACATTGCTTTCATGGGCTAACACACACATGCTGTGATAGACGTGTGTTATATGTAGTGAACGAGAGGAAGACACGATTCTTTATGTTCTGATTGGAATTACTTCTGAAGGGTAAATGCTGGGATTTATGTGTGAAGGAACGTTTGGAAACGTGATTCCTGGCTGGGGATGAATCCACGAGTTATGACTCGATCAATGTTACAAACGGGTTTTTAGTGGGATCTTGAATTTCCTAAAGAATGAAACTGATAATAATTTAGCTCGTCTGCTTAAATGTGCCGTGTGAAGTGTTGGAACGTGTGTGTGATATAAAGAGCACATTGAGAATTGTTTTCCTGTAACACGACCAATTTGAACACAATTTTGAGAAGACGTCATTAAATAAAAAATATTTTTAAATGAACATTTTTTTCTCCAGAATGAAACATTTCTTTATTAATCCACAGAGTTTGGCCTTTTTGCAATATTAATCTGATACAGATATTCATAATGTACATTGTAATCTATTTATCTTCATTAATAATTGTAAGCAAAGTTAAAATGCTTTATAATATTTGCACGTTTCTTGTTAAATCTGAAATCGGGTGTGTGTTTTAATGCATTATTGTGTTTTAGCTGTGGTTCCAGTTATTCATGAAATATGTGACCGTGGAGCACAAAACCTGTCATAAGGGTCCGTTTTTTGAAATTGAGATTTCTACATCATCTGAAAGCTGAATAAATAATCTTTCCATTGATGTATGGTTTGTTAGGATAGGACAATATCTGAAAATCTGGAATCTGAGGGTGCAAAAAAATCTAAATATTGAGAAAATCTCCTTTAAAGTTGTTCAAATGAAGTTCTTAGC
>JAFVLL020040033.1:0-38208 GCA_021397915.2 Tor tambroides | reverse complement strand
CTTAAATAGAACCTGTCTGACAAAGTAAAGCATGCTTAAAGAGCAACACATCATGCCGTGATCTAAAGAAATTCAAGAACAGATGAGAAACAAAATAGTTGACATATGTCAGTCTGGAAAGAGTTATAAAGCCATTTCTAAGGCTTTGGGACTCCAGCAAACCACAGTCAGAGCCATTATCCACAAATGGAGAAAACTTGTAACAGTGGTGAACCTTCCCAAGAGTGGCAGGCCTACCAAAATTACTCCAAGAGCGCAATGACGACTCATCCAGGAGGTCATAAAAGAACCCAGAACAACATCTAAAGAACTGCAGGCCTCACTTGCCTCAACTAAGGTCAGTGTTCATTATTCAACATTAAGAAAGTCCTGACTCCATGGCGTCCATTGTCACCTCTGGTTCTCCCTTACACATCAAGCACCCTTGGGGCTGGATACCATGGTATAGGCATAGCTGAGGCTGTGTTTGTACTCCTTTCCCCCAATCGCTCGCTTTCGTAAATTCTAGCGAGGTTCTAGTTTGTCAGGACGGAGCACTCCTGCTACTAGTAGCTACATTCCGGTTGGCCCAATTTGGTTTGCAGACTTGGACCTGGAAGGCTTTCCTTGGGAGATTCTGACCAGGAGAGATCTTTTATCTCAGGCACAGGGGACAATCAGGCCACAATTACATTACATGGATCATATGGCTCGATTCAGATTTTTTTTCTCCCATGTGGCACAGATCAGACATGAACGTAAAAAAACATGGATTTCGATATTCTCAGACCAGATTCAGGCATGTTTGGGCTGTCAAAGCAGTCTTCATAAGCAGGGTTTTAAAAGAAATATCTAGCGAATTATTCATCATTGTGCAACACAATTTTGTTACCACATGCCAAAGCAACTTACTGCTTTACTTGAAAAAGGAGTTATTTATTAAATTAAGTTCTTTATTTTTTTTTTTTTTCATGTGAGTGTCTGATTGCCATGGAAATGCCAGGTTACATACTGTATAGATTATCTTGTCTTTTGAACTTTAAATCTTGATTTATACATGCACACTGCCCCATGAAAACCTCTATGTGAACAAACTTGTCCAATAAAAAAGTGCGAGGGACGAATTTACATTTTATTAAAAGTACGGGGACACCACCACATCCTTGCATATCCTAAGCCTCTGCCCAGGCCCCAAAGTGTAGCTATAAACTGCTTTATTGCCTGAATTCATTTTTTTTATTTATTCAGAGTTAAGTGTACCTTTTACAACTGAATTAAGAGTGTCTTAGCCTTAAATTTGAATTGAGATAGAAAATCAGGATGCAGAATTGCAATTTGAAAGCTAGGAAGTAAAATTAAAATAAAATTTTAAATTGATTTTCAATTCTGTTTAATTCATTTAGAAGTCAATAGCAAGGTTTGTCAAGACAAACTTTATTAAATGATAGCAAAGAAAATGGTTTATGGGCCTTACAGATGTAGATAGGTACTAAATGGTGTTTTACTCAGAAAAATCAAAAAGACAGAAATTGTTCACGGTCATGACTCATGACTATACGGGCATAATGTTTATGCGCTCAGTAGTTTTTAGGAATCCTTTGCTCTGGGAATTTGTTTTGGGTTGGAAGCTTGTGCCCTCAAAATAATCCAATCATAATGCAAACATGAAGCCATGACCTGAAGCAATGGAATAGAAGAGCTGAGTTAGGCAGAATGTGAATTTGTCAACAGGCCAGCAGTGTGGAATTTTACGTTTGGAATTTATATATTCACCACTAGAGGGAAGTACTTTCCATATGAGATGAAACTGCACTACTGGAACTGTGTCATAGCCCTGGCTTGTTTACATCAGTTCTGCAGTAGAGAAACCATTGAAGGGATAGTGCTCATCTAATCCCTCTTATCGCCATCCTTCAGAACGACAACATCAGTGCTACTAATGGCTTGACACTTCATATCTCATCAAACAGAATTACATGCATGAAAATGAGGCACTAAGAAACAGTTCATTACATAACACTCCATGTGTGTGATTGTGCAGTTATGTAGATGTGTGTGTGCACAAGAGGTAGAGGGAACTGTGATTAAGTGAACCGAACTAGAGAGGATGTGCTGAGCTTGGAAATGGTAAACAAGTGACGTCAGCATTAGTGGTGAGGAGTCCATTTTCAAGTGGAACCGAACAATGTGTTTGTGTGTGTGTGTGTTTTGTGCAGAGGGTTTAGAGGAGGGTTAGTGGATGGAAAATTCTCTGTTGTCAGGGAAACTTTAGGTCAGCTGATATCACAAAATCACTAATGGTCCTCTCTCTCTCTCACTTTTATCCACACACATGCAAACGTACATATTCCCAGCTGTGAGGCTATTGCTGTTTTAATCTTCATAGGATTACTCACTGCACTGCACACCAAATGACTTCTGCATCACTGAACCACAACCTACAATGCTTCACAGAAGTCACAGAGGCTGGGGGTGGCATCACCATGACCATGCAAAAAACAAAAACAAAACAAAACAAAAAAAAAGTTGTTCGGAAATTACAATACTGATGTCTCTAACCTGCAATAAGGGGGGAAAGTTTACTTGACATAATAATTTTAATGTTCTTGATATCTGTTTTCTTCTGTGTCTCTCTCCCTCCCACTAAAATCCCACAGTGGTGTTTTTGTGGAATTATCTACTGTTTGTACACAGGGTAGGACCAAGCAACTTCACTTCAGCTCTTTAACTAGGACAAAACAAAATAAAACTCTGGAAAATACCCATATGGAAATGTAATACATGACATATTGCCAAATATCAAGAGTGAGATTGTCATATATGTTACCTATAAGGCATAGATATAAGTTTATAACATATAAAATCCCCTTAGTAAAATTTGTACATATTTTATATTAAAAATATATATTATGATTTTTATATGTAGCAACCACTTTGTCACAGATCGGCCAGGCTCTCCTCTCCGCCAATCACAACGCTCCGCATCACCCGAGTTCTGATCACGCTCACCTGCACCCCATTACCACTGCAATCAAGACCAGTATTTAAGCACACTCCACATTCCCCTCAGTGTCTGATCTTGCTAACACGAAGTGGACTTCTTTCCAGAGACCTTCTCGTTGAGTATGTTCCTTATGATACTTACCCTCTGCTACTTACCTCCTGTATCTGCTCCTTGTGTTCTCCTCTCCCGCCAGATTGTATGTCTTCGTGGTCAGTGTGCTCCTGAAGTCTCCCCCGTCTCATCTAAGCTCCGTATCTGTGGACAAAGAGAACAGACTCAGTTAACCATTAACCTCACTCCAGGATTTACCTCAGAAGTCATCTACTCACCTCAAGACATCACACTGCTTCAGTTAACTCTCCTGTTCAATAAACAACTACTGAGTTTTACTTACCTTCTGTGTCCGGGTACTTATGTTACACACTTATGTCAACAATATATTTTATTTATATATGCAACTTTATTAAAACAATATACAGGCACATATATTATGTCTTAAACCTGTATGCACTTGTTCCTTTGTGTTGAACACACAAAAAAAGATATTTTCTAAAATGTTTAAAAGCATTTTGTCAATAGAGCGAAAGCCACTGTCTTTCTTTGTATATACAAAAACAGTTTAAACATTCTTCAAAAGATGCTCCACGGAAGTAATGTCATACAGTTTTGGAATGACATGAGGATAAGTAAATGATGAAAGCATTTTATTTTTGGGTGTATCCCTTTAAACACTGGGCATTGCTATATATGTTACAGAGTGATTATACAGTGGCCTAAGTTGCTGGACCTCTTCCACAAATTTAGAATGACCCACACCTGCTCTCAAAAACACTTCAGGCTAGTTTGCTAGTTCGGTGTGTGTGTGTACTTGTTTTTATATTCCGATGGGGACTTAAACCTGAATACACACAGACTCATGGGGACTTGTGTCACGGTAGGGACCTAAATTGAGGTCCCCATGGGTAAACAAGCTCATAAATCATACACAACGAACTTTTTTGAAAATGTAAAAATGCAGAACGTTTCCTGTAAGGGGTAGGGTTGGTGTAGGGCAATAGAAAATACGGTCTGTACAGCAGAAAAACCATTACGCCTATGGAGGGTCCCCACAAGGATAGCGAAACAAGTGTGTGTGTGTGTGTGTCAGGAGGTTTTTATAGGGAGAAAAAGGCTATCGAAAAAAAACTATGAGATTGAACAGTATGTAAAACAAACATTTTTCTGTACTCTGTAACAACCTGTCCAACAGTGACAAATAAAGTTTCTGAGGAAGGTATGCCTCTTGTTTGCCTCCCTAAACGTCTTCTTTTTTTTTTTTCTTTTTTTTTTTGCAAATTCATCCAAAAGTGATTATAAAAATAATATCCGAACAACAGTTAACAGAAACAAATGCTTGTTACTGTATTTAGGTAAAGAACCATACAGCATAAGAAAAACTTCCATGTTCCTTTGTTCTTATACATTTAATAGTATTTTACTATATTTTGGTAATATAACATAAACAAATGACAAAATAAAAAACAATCAATATCAAATGGATTTTTTTTAAATCAACCCGAACCCCACCTTAGAGCAAAATAAATGGAAAAGAAAATCACGTTGTTGTTATCTATTAAACCATTAGATGGCAGACATAAAGATCTGCACCATAGCATTGCATGTATTGTGAAACCATGGATGATCAAAGAGCTGCTATGGAATGTTGTGAAGTTTGAATTAAATAAGGGCATGCAGCTGATTCAGTTCAGAACATGTCAGAAAACATTTCTGTTCTCCCAGTCCATCTTTCTCCCACATCAGCACTTCCTGTGCCCTCTGCTATCCCATTGCTACATGATTGATTAGCCAGATGCAAAACACACAAACCAGTCAGACTTTATCTGGTTGGCATGAAAGTGTGACAGCAAGGGCTGTAGTGGTGATTGCCATTGATTACAGTAAGGAAAGTTATTAACGGTCAGAGGCACATGATTTCTCCATCACCTGTCTGTGTGTTCAGAGAGACCCAGTTCTAAGCTCCGCTTAAGCAGTGGATACCTCATACAAACAAACTACAGTTTCTAAATGTTTATGTATAAATAAACAGAAAATGTCATCAGATTTTATCATTTATGTCATTGTAGGAAACTTTTTCCTCGTCGAAGCAGAGACCAGGAGACAAGCAGAAGTTACTCTTTATTGAGAACTTGCTGTGCGTCGCTGCAGTCATCCAAGTCTGACTATAGCTCAGCACAGTAGAGTTTATACCTTTCAAGGGGGAGGGATACATAGAGGTGGAGTCAATCTAAACAAAGCATGCAAATGCAGTACAGGAATCATCCCATTACCAGAATTTCCCCAGCCCTGACCTCATCAGCGTAACAGTGTCATTCAAATGCATAGGTGCTAATCCAATCAGCCTGACAGTATCGCCCATACCTTCACATTACCATAGAGACAAAGGCACAGCTGTGCCTTGAGCTTAGCATTCACCTTTAACTTGGGACCCTGCCCAATGGTCAGGAAGTGTATAAAGACAAAAGGTTAATGTCTCAGACACCTGGGTGGCCTGACTTGATCTTCTTAGAATGTCATCATCTTTACAACACAATGTACATAACTTTTTCAGTTTATATACTATTACATTGGAACCTAGATTTAACATTTTATAAACTTGTAATCCAACATCATCTTTAAAGGATGTTTTAAAGGACTACTATTAATAAGCTTGTCCATTATTTTTATTATGATATTAAATATGCAACATCTGGAAATGACATGAGAACCTGAAAAACATTTACTCAACCTGATGTGGAAGAATTTGAACCCCATTGAGTAGCTTTGGGTGAATTGGAACACAGCCTGCAAGCCAGGCTCCATCACTCTACATTAGTCCCTGACCTCACTGATGCTGTTGTGTCTGAAAGCGAGCAAATCCCTGCAGCCATGTTCCAACATCTACTGGAAAGCCTTGCCAGAAGAGTGAAAGCTTTTGTAGCAGAAAAAGAAACACCAACGCCCTATTAATAACAACATTCCTTTTGTTTTTACACACACACAAAAAAAAAAGAAAACAAAAAGGGAAAAAGAAACTGACAGCTGTAGTTGCCGGAAAAAATAATAGTAAAAATACTGAAAAAAATGTAAGAAACTTTGCAGAACAACCTAAATTGTAGTTTAAACTAATTTACAAAAAGGTACTGTAAATCCAGTCCTTTTTCAGCTGAATTACAGTAACATGACCATTCTTGTAACTAAAATCTCTTTTGCATCTTTAACATACACTAAACTCCATAATAACACAGATAGTAAAAGATAAAGCCACATGAAGAATCAAAGTTCATCACAAGACGTTCCACAAGCTGAGTTCACTTTGTCATACACACAAATACAAACAAAACCAAGGTACTGCTTAAATAATGGAATAAAACACAATTAACCAACATAAGATATATTGTAACACTGTAAATCCCTAATGTTTAACAAAAACCAATAAGAAATACTATTATTTAAATTAAATACAACCAAATATGAAGTATTACACAGGGAATTCTGAGAATACCAATTTGTTTTTTTCTCTGTAAATTATTAGATGACATGTACAGCTAAAAACTGTACATTTAACAGCATTTTACTGTAAAATTAAATAAAAAACTAATGTTAGATCTATTGTAGCTTTTTTTATTACAGTTATAGTAGGGAAATTACCTTTAACCAATAAACAAGTTTTTACTGTTTCATTATGTATAGTATTTTATGGTTTAAAATCATTAACAAAATTGAATTATATTATATTATATTATTACATTTACATTTAGTCCTTTAGCAGATGCTTTTTTCCAAAGTGACTGACTATTGAGGACATTAGAAGCAATCAAAACCAACAAAAGAGCAATAATATGTAAGTGCTATAACATGTCTCGGTTAGTCAAACACAGTACACGTAGCGAGGTTTCTTTTTATAATAAACAAAAAGAAAACAAGGAGATAGAATAGAAGAAGAATAGAGAACGAATGTGTTAGAGTGTCTTTTTTAAATAAAAAGAAAACAAATAGTTAGAATAAAAATAGAATAGAGAGTGCAAGTGTTAGAGGGTCAAGTGTAGATGGTTTAGGACTCAGCTGCTTAGATTGAGTTGGGCAATATAAAATATTATTTTAATAAATATAAAAAATACATAAATATAAATAAGTAAATAAATTAGTAAATATGATATTATATTATATATTTTTACAGTGCATGGTTTTGGAATTAATGTTCAACAAGCTGCCCTTATTTCAGAAAACAATCTCTAGAGATATCTTAAAACAATTTTGTTTTTCTTATCTCATGAACTGCAGACTATAAATTTTTACATTTTAATTAATGAATATATATTTATTTCAGGTGATGGCAGAAGGGTGAAATATTGTTCCCTCTGGGAACATACTGTCAGTCTTGTTAATTTTTCCATTGCTGCTCATATGGAGCCTTTTCTTATGAGTCAGGTGTGCACATGAGTGGGAGGAATGATAAAATAGCAATACATTGACTAGGAGATAAATCACATTGCATCTCAGACAGTCTATCTCCTCTACCCCTCACTCTAGAACTGAAATCAGGTCGGTGCACAGATTTGCACAAATGCTTCTGCACAAACCTCTAAGGCTCCAGGCTGCAGCAGAGGCCACAGTAGTGGCTGTAATGTCTGCATCTACTCACTGCAACCTACCAGCCATTGCTCACATGTTTCTCAGTGATAAAGAACAGTAGATAGAAAGCAATCTATTACATAACATTGCAATGAACATAGAAGGTCATCCACTGCTGAGTAATTCTTATGAACAATAGTGGTCTGACTTGTTTTTTAAGCTTCCAGTGTTCACAAAAATACAAGACACATAATATTAAAATTACAGAATAATATGGAATGCAATAATATGGAATGGTAATAGAAGAAATAGTTTAAGTCAGAATAGAAATACAGTACAAGTATCCAAAGATTTGTGCATATTTACAGTGTTATGAGCATAAATAGGAGTGAATTTGCAGTGGAAGTATTGCACTAAGAGAGGCCTTAGGCAGTATTAAACTGTTCAAGAGGGAGATGGCCTGTAGGAAGAAGCTGTTCCTGTGCCTAGATGCTCTAGTGTTCTGAGTCGCTGGCCAGATGTCAACAGTTTCAAGAGGCTGCAGCCAGGGTGAGTGGAGTCTGTGATGTTTTTCTCTGCCCTCTTCCTCACTCTGAAAGATTACAGGTCCTGGAAGGTGCGCAGGGGAGGACCAAAAATCCTGGTTGTGACTGCACCAGAAAGTCAGCTGCTTGACCTAACTTCTACATGCAGACACATCACTGTCCTGGATGAGGTTGATGTTTGTTGTGTCATCTGTAAACCTCAAATGTTTAACAGAGGAGTCTGTAGAGGTGCAGTCATTTGTGAAGTGGGGAGTAGTTGGGGGAAGACACATCCTTGGGGGGTCCCAGTGCTGATGGTACAGGTATTGGATGTGAATTTTTCCAGCCTTACTATCCACTGACGGATGGAGGTTTCGAATGATGGTGTTGAAGGTCGAACTGAAGTCCACAAACAGGATCCTCACAAGTCCCTGATTTGCCCAGATGTTGCAGGATGTAGTTATATTTATATAGTTTTGTGTGGGGGGTAGGTTAAGGATAGAGGTAGAGTAAGTGGTTAGAAAATACATTTTGTACAGTATTAAAAACCATTTCGCCATATGGAAGGACGTCCTCATAAAACATTGGAAACCATTGTGCGTGTGTGCGTGTATTTGTGTGTGTGTGTGTGTGTGTGTGTGTGTGTGTGTGTGCTCTGACACTACAGAACAGTTATTTTCAGACTGAAAATACCCAACAAACAGCTTATGATCACGCTTTTATAACACATTGTCCTGGTTTCCTTTTCAATTGGGCCAGGTCACACTAAGAGGCTTTTTAACAGTGAAAACATGCAGAAAAACAGCTGAATTTCAACATGTGGTTGGGTTGAATTGAGATAACATAGTAATTGCAGGATAAGACGTACAAACAACCATTTGTGAGTGGTCAAGAAAACAAGGCAGGCTTGTTTACAGATAGCAGAGACAGAGACAGGTGGGGTAATGGGTGACCCGGTGTAGACTGTGCTGAATAAGGAGATAGGTTGAAATTATTTAAAATTTCTGTTAATTTAACAAATGACATATAGATCCTCTTAGATTGACAATGTGTGCGTTTATGATGTGAAACTGAAATGGAGTGTTATTAAAACAGGGTGAAATAAGATTTCCCTATATAGGGTAAATTACTGCATGCAGCATTAGGACAGTGTTTGGGAGGTTTGTGATGAAACACTGATAAAAGCTTTGGGTCTGATGGCACAACCATTCTAAATGTAAATATATACTGAAACAATATTTAATATATGTTCTTTCTGATGATGCATGACTATATTTCACTTTTCTATATGAAAAGTAACAAAAGTTCATGCTGGAACACCATGTTTATGAACATGGTAGCTGGTTTGTTACTGATTCAGGGTTGCCTATAAGCACTGAACAGCTTCACAGTTTATCAGGTCAGTCCCAAATTATAATCATTAGAAGCCACAATAACAATTTTTACAATGACAGTTTAAAAGTTTGTCCTTATTGCCGTGATCAGTTATATACTGAACACATCCATGAAGATGTCAGGACAATAAAAACATTTTCAGAATAACACAGACCAATGTGGAAATTACTGATTGTTACATTTAATTATCTCCTGATATTAAAGGGAAATGCTCAAATTCATTTGATAGTCTATGTCCAGTTTGCTGAACTGCTGTAACTCAGCACAGTGTCGTCCATTTACAGGTTTCCTCTGCTACTTTCTAAACATATTCCAATGAGGTGGGTGAGAAAAAAAAAATCAAAACATGTCAATTACAAAATGCTAGGGCACTGATTCTAAGGTTCTTTATTCATGATCATGAAGAATGAAGAGTTACAATACAGTATTGATATTTAGTAATAGAAACCAGTGGCTAATTTTTCTCTAAAAATAATTGCTTTGTGGTATCTTCAGTATCTTCATGCCTTTAGGGAATAATATATTCAGTATGTCAAATCTGTGTTGTTTACCCACCACTTCTGGGAAGAGGGTGCAGCTCAAGTTCATGTACAAGTCAAGCTGGCACTAGTTTCACAGTTCATATTGCATTAGAATTACAGTGTACTGTACAGTACAGCAAACAGGTAAATGATTTTAATTAAAATGGACTGCCTTTTTATTGGTCCAAACTCTAAACAAAAATACTACAATATAATTTGTTGCTTGATTGTTTCACACCCTACAGTTACGACCTGCTGGCTATTAGGTTTGATAGCAACCTGCAGTTCAGCCAGTCGTCAGTGTAATTCAGTAATTCATGGACACATTGGAGTTGCAGAGGAGCAAGGGCTGCATCCGTGCACTTTGCGAAGGTGCAAGGTGACTAGGCCGAAAGGAAGCACCTGATGTTATGTTTAGCTCGCATGCATCTATTCCACCTTTGGCATGTGCCCTTTAAGGCTCAGTATTCTTCCAAGATCTCGAGACCAGGCAAGAAGGTTGTACTTTGCTTGCGGATTGGAAAATTTTCGTAATGAACACAATCAGCTCCCTCTAGGGCAATATTTTCTTTCTTTTTCACCCATGCTTCACATGCACTGAACAAATAAGTAGTTTGCAATCAATTTATTTTAGCTACATTTAAATAAACAAATTTAGTTGACTAACTTTCAAAAAAAAAAATTAAATGTAGCTAAAATAAATTGTTTGCAACCACTTACCCTAAAAAATTAGTATATTTTTTTCAGTGTGGCATGATTTCAAGCTTCTATTTATAATCTTGGTGATGCATACACATCACCAGCAATGAGAATTCAGGCCAGCCAATCGAGAATGTGTGTTTGCACACAAGCGTTAAACACCAGCTCAGGAGAATGCATTGCCATAGTGTCAGTGTCATGACACAGCTTCAGTTTAGTAGATTACACATAATTACATTAATTAAAAGGAAAGAAATCAAGTTTAGAAGAGAAACACAATTTCGTTGTTGTAAGGTCTGTTTTGGGGTTTGTTTCATGTTCATGTTTTCATGTCTTTTATTTTGAAGTTTAGTTATAGTTCCTGTTTGTGTCATGCTTCCCTTGCCCTCATGTCTCTTTGCTATTGGTTCCCTTATTCAATGTGGCATGTTCTGATTGGTTGTCCAGGTCATGTGTCTTGTTTCCCATTGGTTCATATCATGTGACCCTCATAGTTTGCTATAAGAAGCCAAGTTATTGCTTTTGTTGCTTGGTCGTGTATTAATGTTGTTACCTGCTGTCGGTGAGTCTAGTCTGTTCATGCCATGCCACGCCTGTTTCATGTCATGTCAAGTCTGTTTCAAGTCAAGTCTGTTTCAAGTCAAGTCTGTTTCAAGTCAAGTCTGTTTGGATTATGTTTGGATTTTGGATTTCACGTTGTAAATAAACTGCACTTGGGTTCATCACTAAGCTCGCCTTCAGTGGACTCCTTTACAGTTGTGTAGAACCCAAATAATCTGATCAAGTAAAGCCGGCTTCCCATTTGTTCAGTGTATCCATACTTAATCAATATATTTTTTAAAAATAAGCTAAATTGTTACTTGATAATTATTAATATAAAATCATATTACAGCGTAATATCACCATAAACAAGAGCTAAGATATAATATAAAGTGAAATTTTCACTTAAGATAAAACTAAAAACCTAAACATTTAGTCAATGTTTAGTCAATGTTTCATTTTTGTTTATTTACTATTAAGAAAACTTCTTTTTAAGATATTAAAAATGTTTTCCCATATTTTCTGTTTTGTATGTACTAATGAAAAAAAAAAACGACAGAAAAATGTATAAAACATACAATTATTTCTGCAGTCAGTAAAGCTTGCTAGTATGTGTTCTGCACATCAACATTCAACATTATGGTGTCAAAAGAAAATGCTATTTAAAAAAAAAACTGTTTCTTTTAATTTATGTATTTAATTTATTCTACCAATGTAAAAATGTACTTTAAATAAATGACAGTTGTTTTACTGTTTTCACTGCTGAGGATCCGTTGGGAGCAAGTGTTGTAATGCCAGTATTTCTCCAAATCTGTTCCCATGAAGAAACAAACTCATCTACATCTACGGCCTGAGGGTGTGTACATTTCAACTATTCCTTTAAGGCATTGTAGACAGAACAGTATAACTTTAAAGCTGCTTTAAAAACAATGTGTATTTTATCCTTTTATCTTTTATCCTTTTATCTTTTTACCTTTTATCCCCTCAGGTTCAGGCTCTAAGCAGACAGGAAATCAAAGAGATGATGGTAATTTTGAGGGATTTGACTTTCATTTCCTTTAGTCTTTTTGTCCTATGACTTATGTCTGTTTTGACTTTCTGACCTCAGCAGGAACTTGAATGACCCCTTCAGTACATTGTCTTGTGTTACAGTTCCTCAAAGAGATATTTTCAAGTCATAGTGCAAGCCACAATACTTTCAGTTAATAACTATATAAAACTGTCTTTTAACCAAAACAACACAATGAAAATTCTTGAATAAAAAAAGTATTGATTTTTGAAAGTTGAATGAAATAAAAAAAGTAAAAGAAATATCTCATTCTGTGCACTGTACAGGTTGATTTGAATGAAACATAGTCAGGATAGCATTTGGGAATGAATTTGCATGAATGTTATTATCTTCAACAAGACTCTGAAAGTGGAAACTGGTAAAACATGGGCCCGCCATCTTGATTGTTTTGGGTTTACATGACTAAACTTGCATCATCCTTTTCTAAAACTTCTGTTTTCACAGTCTATATTACAATGGGAAGTCCTCGTTTTTAAGCTTATCCACTTGGGGGAGCATTTTCAAATAACTTTCACAGCACAACAAGTACTTAGTACATAACACATCATTAGCACCCATAGACTGGTGTGTGTGGCAAGTACTTTCTCGGATATAAACCTGTCAGACAAACAGATGGGTGGCTGGGATTGCTTTTATCCAGGGATACTGATAGGCCAAAATTTACACACATATGCACATATGGGTCAATGTATATAAGCATGGGTGTAACGAGAATTATAACTGTTCTGTTTATTTGTGTTTGTACCAAAAAGTAATCTGAAGATAATCTTAGTTTATGTGTCTTCTTGTCAATGATAAGGCATGTTAATGTAAGTTATGTTCTCTGAACCAATGCATATACAGTATTATACACTTCATTTTTACTTTGAATTTCTCTGTTTACATTAAAAAGAATATTCCTATATTTCTATAGTCCACTAATATTATAATATTTAGTATAAATCTGACTAAAACAGTGGGTATATTCCTGTATTAATCAGAAATTTTTGTCAAAGCAACAACCTACTCCAAATATTCCCTGAAATTAAGCATATATTTAGTTCCAGTCCTTAAATTTGATTTGATGAGCAGCATTCCAAGAGTGCTATAATCCTACAGCACAGAGACTCTTGATTTTTATTCAGTTTACATCTATATGCCAGTAGGTGACGACAAGAGGCAAAAGACAAGATTCAATATATGATACGCATTCAAGAAATTTCCCATGCAATTTCTGTGTCAGGTTCAAGCTTAATGAACTCTGACATGTAAATTCACAACATTCACAATTATGCAGCTGCTTAGTTTGGCAGGAACCTCTGTGATGTTTCAGTCTGGAAAACATATGGGTTCTCATATGCTTAACTTCCAGTCTCGTTTTCTTTGCCCATGAAATTTCACTAATGGACTTCCCAAGGTGAAGAATTTACCAAGGCGGATTTGTTGGGTTCAAGATTGTTGAACTTGGCCACATTGACCAATAGAAAGCAACTTATTTGTGGGCAGTGCTTTGTTCGTCCATTCATTCCTGACAATGGACAAAATTTGCTAAATTGTCTATGCCTTCATTCAGAAGTACCACTAGTTGTTCTGAGAAAAATGTTAACTGTCATCGATGGAGCAAAACTAAACAAAGTAATGGGCAATATTTTGTCTTAAATGTAAGTTAAATAACATGACCTTCTTATTTTTATATGTATAAAAGTGGTATCACACTGCAATCATGATGTAGATAAATTCCTAGGTATGCTGAGTTCAATGTACCTTATGGCTTTAATTTAGCCTGTTTTGAATTTTCTGCCATTTTATTTTTTCCAAACTCATTCCTACAGCTTTAATCAGATTGCCCCCAAATTAGGGTCAGATGCTCGTGTTAAACAAATTCAGAGGCAGAGATTCCATTCAGGAGGTGAGGCTGCACATTTTCAATTCAAATGAATCTTACAACTTTCAAAAAATCTGGCCAAAATGCAATATTTTTATTAGTTTTTCAAGATATGCCAAGGTGTGCATTTCTGCTATACTTGTCCTACAAAGTTTCTTATCTTGGTTCCAAAAATGTTCTTCTTTAATTTGGCTTTGGCATTGTACAACTGCTGTGTCATAGCACTCATAATGTGACATCGTTTTACTTTAAATTTGCGAAAACTAAACACTGGATTTTCCAATGGTCAAATTTTTGATATAGGATCTTATATCTACCGTGTCTCTTCTCATCTTTATGCATATTTGGACAGGCCCATGTCTATGTCTTTTTGAAGACAGACGAGCTTAAGCAAGAAGCTACTCATGATCTCTTTCCTCACACTTATAAACAGTTACCCCATTTCAATCCAGACATCTGTTAAAGTTAAAGTCCTAAGATTTCTATTTTAAGAGCAAGATCACAACACAGACACTAGCTAAATCTTATCTGTTAATTAAGAGCTACTGTCTCCTTGTAATGCTTGAACTAAAGTAGGTAATCTGTATCCTGAAACCGAGGTCAGGAAACTCAACTCAACTCATGAGCCCACATGCGCCATCAATCCAAAACTGAAAAATATGCATCATACCAGGACGCCAGTTCGATCTGTGTCATCTGCCAGTCTTTTAAAATGCATCTTGCTCACATGCACGAGCAAAAATCCTTTAATGAAGTTTGTGTTCTGTAAACATCCCAGATGAGCTGTCATTTCCATTACACTTCATACAGGTTAATATTTGCTCACAGAGGATTGTGGCACGACTTGACAAGACTGAGTCATGCTCGCATTGACAACCAGCACAAGATCCAGTCATGTGCTGTAAATGATGCACTGTGTGCCATAACAGGTACAGACAATTCATAGTTCAGAGTTTATTTATTGCAGGCAGACCTTAATTCAGTGTTTTATTAATGGTGGTGGTAAACATGTTCTCAAGCCTCCTGTGTCTATGCTTGCGCCTGGGAGGCGGGGGTGGAGAGTCATGAAAAACACCAGTCCTTAGAGCACCTTCACTCATGTGTTTCTTAACAGTGTCATGATAATTTAACAGACATCTGCTGATGTGTTTTCTATTTCTTATGACCACCTTTAAATCTTTTAATACATTCATTGTGTTCATAAAAGCACATACATGTATTTACAGAATTATGATGGTTTGTTTAGATCTGTTGCCAAGCAACATCACTAAAAATCATCAAGGAAGAGAAAGAGAGAGAGAACATGCATGGATGAATGAAAGTGAGGGATAAGTATAGTGATGTGTGTGGGTGGATAAGGTTTTGTTGGCCTTGTGTGAACATTTAGGATAGTAAAACCTGAAATCACCCACATTGTGGAAACTAACGATGAACATGGTTTAATAATAAAACATAACATGTAAAAAAAATCCTTTATGTGAAGGTTAGGTTTAAGAGTATGGTATAAATGTACCATTATCTCATTCTAAAAACAATAGAAGTCAATGGAAAGTCCCCAGCATCATAGAAAAACAAGCGCGTGTGCGCGTTGTGCTCGCATGGTACACTGTGTTCCCCTGTCTTGTTCCGGTTTTCTCCAGGCTCAGAATAGACAGATAGACAAGAGGGGAGGGCAAGAGGGGAAGGGGAGAGAGGTGAGGAGGGGAGAGAAGAGTGTAAATTATGGATGACAGGGTTCAGCTCAAAGCAGAACAGCAGTGAGAATCTCTCGTATCTTTCAGGAAAATGTCCACCATTTCCTGACCTCTGTAATGATGTGTTAGTTTAGATCTACTCTCATACACGCACAAAACCCACAAGGATGCTGCTAATATGCTGTTGCTTGAAATCAGGATGACAGTAATTTGCAGTGTCACTCAAACAGTAATAAACAAGTATGATGGATTAGTGCGCCTCACCCAAGAGACCAGCATCAACATTAATTAACACATGTCTGGAAAACCCCTTCAGTTTGAAGTCTGTCATTCTGTTGCCGGGAATCTTCCTACGTTTCCAAGACTGTGAGCCTGAGCAGGGTTGCAGGCTGGCATCATGTGAAATCATTTTGAGTCCAGTCTCTGTAAATAAATGCTATTTGTCCTTGTGGTGAAATACAATACAATGATTTAGGCTTGTGTGTTGCTGTAGTCTCTAAGTCCAGATATATCTCCTCATTATTGGCTTGCTGTACTGCCATAGCCAAAACAGGGGACACAACTCTCTCTCTCAGGCAAGCAGATCAGTGTAACACATCCTTTTGTTCTCTCTCTTTTTCTTTCCATCTCTATGTATGCTTGGATACCACAGTTTGCAAAGGGGTTGTAAGTCTTTTTACTCATTTTCTGTAAATAATAAACATTACATTGTTTTTGGTACTGGAGCTCTGGGGCCTGTTCTTCGTACGTCGCTTATTACATCCGAGATCAAATGACACATCCAAGATTATATCATTGCACTAATCAGGATCTGGCTAATTCGGTTCTTCGAATGCACCTTTTGTTGATGATTAGTATGGCTGGATTAAGATATCAGAGATAATTGTGAATTCATGGGTTGGTTTAAAAGGGGCTATGTATCGATACTCAAAACCACGATCACCAATGCAGCGACTGGATGGCGGCAAGACAGCAACGTAATGACATCATATAATTAAAAACGACGAAAACACAGCCAAGCGAACAAAACTACATAAATGTTATAGTAGATCAATGAAATGTGCTCTGTTTTATTTTATTTTTATTTTTACATCCCAATTATGTATATTCACGATTTCTAATATTTGTACAGGCTTAACATTAGTAAATAGCAATTCGTTTAATTTTATCTTTGAAACAGATTTGCTTCGTGACAGCATTAATTAAACTTTCTTTAGGGTCAAGATCATGCTATCTGCATCTCAATGCGCTCCATCAAGCCACTCCCATAATAGCTGTCATCACTCAAATTAATGCACGACTATCTGTATAGCATGTGTGTAAGATTCTAATATAATTATGAAGTAATTATTTTATGACTAATAAATATTTCAATAAGTAAACCTGATGTCCATTAGCCTATAGACTACACAACATTATTATATTATTTTCCAATAAATTTTCTAATTATTATTATTTAAAATTCTTGTCCCTGGATCGGTAGGGTACTCTTGTAATAAAGTAGCAGTGGTTGGGACAGATTTGAAGTATCAATTCTTGCTTTTCCAATACACTAGTTGAAAAAATAAATACATAAATTAAAAATCACATAAGCAATCCCACAATGAGGACACAATGCAAAGACTCAAAAATACAGTAAAATATACAGTAAATCTCACATGCAGGCAAGACTACACATAGGATTATGAAATGGGATTAGGATTGCAACTGGGATTTGGGGCAAGTGAGCACCTCATGCTGTGGGAAAACTTTAGCCATCATCCTTTGATTCCCATTGTGGAAGTTCCATCATTCTTTATATTTCATCCAAAATACAAGCAGTGTGAAACAGATATAATTCAAAATAAAAAGTAAATATAATTCTGGGTTTGATTAGATAGGTTTTATACAGTAATTCTTGACTCGTGCCTTAATTGTTCTTAGTATAATTTAGAATGCACCAAGAAAGCTGAAGGTGAAATGGCCAAGAGCCATGTTGCAGCACAAGTGAATGATGACATCACATGTCAGCCATGAGTTATATAATGCCCCCCTCGGGCATTGCAAATTATCTCACAGTTGTTTGTGTTACCTTTCTTTCTTTGAGAAGACAGCAGTGCCACAAGCACTCTGTGAGCTGTTTTCAGTGAGCTAAAGGCCATAAAAACATGGTAACAGGTAATTAAATGCACATATGAGACTTGCCGAATAAGTTCAGCAGCTCTGTTAGCAAAGTATCTTTTACTGATAATTCAAAACTGTGTCCCATGATGCATTGAGAGATACAGTAATCTGTTTTTTTTATGTTCTGAAAGCTATTTTCTAACTGACATTAAGAAATAAAGACCTTTGAAAGCGATAAAGATTGCTTAGGGGTAATGCTTCTACCTCAATACTGATGAGTAATTGTTGAACTTCACTCTGTAGATAATGTAGAGGTAATGTAGATGGCATAATTGACTCGAGCATAATATAGTTTAACAAAAGATTTTTGGAAATATTGACAAAACTATTGACAAACTTTCTATAAAAATAGTGTCATTTTTATTTGTAGGTCACTTTTCACAGTCTATGTTGTTTCAAAGCAGATGTATAGAAAAAAAAACACCTTAAATGCACTGTGGACTGTAGATTCTTTCACAAATCAGATTGGTCATGGAAAAATATATTACATTGCAAATACACACTGACCTTATATTCTCATTGCTGACTTTACACCTGTAATCTACTTAAAGGACAGTTCACCCAAAAATGAAAATTTGATGTTTATCTGTTTACCCCCAGGGCATCCAAGATGTAGGTGACTTTGTTTCTTCAGTAGAACACAGACAAAGATTTTTAACTCAAACCGTTGCAGTGTGTCAGTCATATAATGGCAGTCAATGGGACCCACGGCTTTGAGAGTCAAAAAAAACATACACAGACAAAACCAAATTAAACCCTGCGGCTCGTGACAATACATTGAGGTCTTAAGACACAAAACAATCAGTCTGTACAAGAAACTGAACAGTATTTATATCATTTTTTACCTCTGATCCACCGCAACGTCCAACTGTCCTGAGCGCATTCACACAACAGCCGGCGAGTGACGCGTCAACATGCTCTGGCACATAGATATGTATAGATTCCCTATTTGACCGCTCCAGATATGTTGACGCGTCGGCCATCTTGGAACGGTCAACTTGACCATAATAATCAATGAATATTCAAAGATATACAAGCGTATAACTTGCTGTTGTAGATGCACACAGTCAATGCACTCAAAGGTTCGCAGACCGTTCCAAAAATGGCAGATGCCTTACGTATCACGGCCCATAGAAACAGTCGCTAATGAGAAATCTACTTATATATATCTATGCTCTGGCATAGTAGAAGCATGCACGGAAGCGAACTGTCACGCTTATATGTCACTCATTGTTTAGATCGCTTCCGCGCATGCGTCTACTATGCAAGAGCACGTTGATGCGTCACACACTGGATGTTGTGAATGCGCTCAGGACAGTTGGACATTGCGGTGGATCAGAGGTAAAAAATGATATAAATACTGTTCAGTTTCTTGCACAAACCAATTGTTTCGTGTCTTAAGACCGCAATGTATCGTCACAAGCCGCAGAGTTTAATTTGATTTTGACTGTGTATGTTTTTTTGGCTCTCAAAGCAGTGGGTCCCATTGACTGCCATTATATGACTGACAGACTGCAACGGTTTGAGTTAAAAATCTTCGTTTGTGTTCTACTGAAGAAACAAAGTCACCTACATCTTGGATGCTCTGGGGGTAAGCAGATAAACATCAAATTTTCATTTTTGGGTGAACTATCCCTTTAAGACAACCCTAATATAATAGAGTCCTTACCTTGCCTAAAAGTCTGTCTGATTAAGAAACTTATACCATCAGAAAAAAAGTTGATGGTATAAGAAGTTTCAAAGAAGTTTTAGACTCCACATTGTATTATCAGAGCACATATTCATGCATCCATCCATGCACACATACAAATATTTATATAACATTTGGCCAAACAAACAGTGAGATAAGGAGATATGCATTTATTGAAGCGAGACAAATCCACAAAACATTTTCTAAGTTGCATCTCGCTCCGGTTCTTGTATTATTTTATTATATATTTATTTATCTGTTTAACATGTTCAGGTGTATTCACCTGAGTTTGAATGTAGTCTTCTGTAATCTGGGTGTAATCTGTAATTTTCTCAATTTTTTTGACTCAGTGTGGGTATTTTTCTACCACTCAACACAAAATGAATAATGTAGCAAATAGTCAGCCTAAGTATTGACAAAACCACAACGAATGAATGAATGAATTATCAATACAGAAATCTTACAGAGATGTCAAACAGCGTTTTGCATTTATATTAATAAATGAAGGAAATAATAATAATAACAATAATCTTTATTTCTTTGGCGAATTTAAATGTTACATCTCAAAGCATAACTTTGATTAGTTTAACTTTTTATTAGTTTACAAGAACTAATAAAACAACAAAATACACCAAAAATTATTATACAATAAGTAAGAAGAGAAGAGATGCATTCAAAACAATTAAAAATAATATAAAATTAATACAAGTATTCAAGTAAAAGCTACCCTAAAATTTTTTTTTAAGATTTAAAAATTCTTAGGGATTTCACTTGCCTTATCTCAATAGGAAAAGAGTTCCATAGTTTTGGTCAATCTGGTCAATCAAATCTCAATCAAAGTTATTTGATAGAGTGATCATAACATTGTGACATAAAATACAAGCACAACTACTTAAAAACTACGAAACGGACTACAGCCTAGAGTGTGTTTTTTGTTGTTGTTGTTGTTTTTTTAAAACAAAACAAACAGCCAAAGAGGCCGAGAAATATGAAGAGAGGACCTATTATAATGGAGTCTCATGTTGACATTGCCTATTTAAAAAAATTAATTAATAAAATTTTGTTACCAAAAATGCGAATAAACTTATTTGCAAATTGTATAACAATTGACTTTAATTCCACATGCTAATTTAGAGCTGTTTTATCACTCTACATACATAATGTAATATGATGGTCAATGTAACTAGTACTGTTCTGTTTCTGGAGATATCCATCCTCTAAAGCCCAGAAAGTTATAGAGGCCCATGTGACTGACGTCACAGTCCTCTGTTTGAACAGAAAAGCATCCAAAATAAGTAGCTTTCCTGCCACATTATATACTGGAATGGTTTCAGCACCTTAAATCCATGCCACAAAGAGCTGAGATGGTTGAACAGTAAGAGTAAATGGAACGCTTACCCGTATGTGGTTATAATAAGTCTGAACCAGTCTGTTCATTCTCGCTTGACCTCTGTCATTAAAAGGCATTTTACCTACAGAACTGCTTGCTGAGCAATTTTACTCAGTATTTTAGCACCTGAGAAAGACACCGTTTTGTAATTTCCAAACTTGATTTAACAGTACAATAAATTTGAGCTATTTATAAAACTGTAGCTATCTTTATAACCCAAAGAGCACATTACAGTGATTTTAACAATTAAATGTTGGTTAATAGAGACATCGGTCAGTTTAAAAATAAATAAATAAAAATGTATGAAAGGTAATGTACAATAAGCTATATGCCTAGATGTTAAATGGCTTGACATGTGTGCTTCACTCAGATGAAGCACACATGTGCCAGAGGCCACACTGCCAGAGGCCACACTTGACCTTTCCATAGAAACTGTAAATCATTCTTAAGAGGAATCGAATTAAACAGCTTATTTACCAAGGATTTAGAGAATAAGTGACAAGGACGTGTAACAATGACCTAAAATGAGGTAAAACAAACCCTTATAAACCTACAAAATAACCATGTTTCATGTTTCAAAATGTTTCTGCTTGCTCAAAAGAACAGTTTTATTTTAGTAAGGGAAAATGACCTACATAATGAAGAAAAATAGAGACAAAAAAAAGTAAAAAGAAAATAAGGAAAATATTGACCTCCTTAAGTATCATAATGCTCTAAATAGTTTTCATACCATAGGCAAATAGGTCACAACTGAGTAGCCTTGTGCTTGAAACAAATCTTCAGCATGGAACATAATGAAAAGAGAAATCAAATCAGAATGACCTCTAATCTATATAGTACAGAACCGATGTTATATATACGTAATGTATTTGACTGGATTCAGTTTAGGAGGCTACACACACAATTTTCCAGGATATCTAAAGACTGTACAGAAAGAATCTTAATGTCTATATATGTTGAGATTTTGTGAAACAAATAATTTTTTGAATGTAGCTGGGGTTGACTCTATTTTCAGGAGCAGGTTTAGCAGGCTGACTGCTCAAGCGGCGCTTGTGCTGTCAAACTGAACTGATATTTATGGGTCTGAAACATCTTTCTGGGGAGTGTTTCTGAAAGACATATTCAGAAGTGATGTTTTCTGCATGCTTACCTGATTTGCTGTTTTGGAGTGTGTTCATATAGGATAGATGACAAACACATTTACATTTACATTTACATTTAATCATTTAGCAGACGCTTTTATCCAAAGCGACTTACAAATGAGGGCATTTAAAGCAATCAAAACCAACAAAAGAGCAACAACATGCAAGTGCTATTACAAGTCTTGGTTAGCCTAACGGAGTACACGTAGAAAGGTTTTTTTTTTTTTAAGAAAACAAGTAGATAGAATATAGAAAAAAGAAACCTAGTGTTAATTTTACAAGAAAAACTAGCAGTTAGAGAATAAATATGCAATTGATAGAGGGTCAAATGTGTGTTTTTGTTTTTTTTTTTAAATAAAAAGAAGACAGATAGATAAAATAAAATTAGAATAGAGAGTGATAGAGTTAGAGGGTCAAATAAAGATGGAAGAGATGTGTTCTAGCCGTTTCTTGAAGATGGGTAAGGATTCAGCTGCTTGGATTGAGTTGGGCAGGTCAGTCCAACAGATGGGAACAGTTAATAAAAAAGTCTGTGAAAGTGATTTTGTGCCTCTTTGGGATGGTACAATAATGCGTTGTTCACTTGCAGAACGCAAGCTTCTAGAGGGCACATAAGTCTGAAGAAACAAATTTAGGTAAAGGGGTGCAGAGCCAGTGGTGGTTCTGTAGGCAAACATTAATGCCTTGAATTTAACGCGAGCAGCTATTGGTAGCCTGTGCAAATCAAACACTGTACCATTCATGCAGACATGGCATAAAGAAAAGCTGCTGAACTTGTTTAGTTTTGAAGCAGCA
Organism: Tor tambroides; assembly: GCA_021397915.2. NCBI lineage: Eukaryota > Metazoa > Chordata > Actinopteri > Cypriniformes > Cyprinidae > Tor > Tor tambroides. The sequence continues at coordinate 15,128 of JAFVLL020040033.1, read as the reverse complement.
ACGGTCATGTATCAATCATCCATTTTGTAAAAGTACTTATGTACACAAAGGAATAGCAAAATCACACTGGAAAACAAGGTAAATGTCAACAATAAAAGAATTTAAACAGGTTGGAATCATGCTCAGCTATTGAGGCATGTTGTCACAACAGGTGTTTTAAATGTGGAAATGTTTTTGTTTGTTTGTTAGTTTGTTTTGTTTTTATTATTATTTTTTAGCCAAGACTAGCATTTAAAGTATGTACCAATACATCAATGACTTGACTTTCAAGAACAAACCCATCATGAGAAAAACATCATGAGAAATACTGACCAGTATTTACCCCCAAGAAGAACAGGCATCTTCCACTATATGTTTGCAAAACAAAAAAAAAATGTTTTCAATAAATAAATAAACGAAATGACAGATTAGTTTAATATTTAGCCCATGCAGGCGATTTCATGAAGCTTCAAATTATTGCAGATATAGAAGCTTCAAGAGACTTTGAGGGAGGGGGCGTGGCTCTAGCCCTGAAACCGCAAGCGAGCACGTGGACTTGTTTACAAGGTCGCGATTACTCGCTGCTGTCTGTGGCCTCGTGTGCGATTAGAACTAAGCCCATTCATTATTCCTCAAAGCACGTTACTTGCCTCCATTGGAATGTTATAGTTTTAGTTTTGTTTATAAAGCAAGAGAATAGAAGCAGGGGGTGGAAAGATCAGGTTACACACCATCAGCTGCTGTCGCACGTGAGCGCCTTGTGTACATGATCTGATGCATGTGTCGGTCCAAAGGGACTCCCACAGAGCTAGGTTTTTTTTTTTGGTTTTTTTTGGTTTGTTCTAATGCCAACATTTTCCTTTTCCCTTTCCCTTAAAATAAACCAAATTCCCACATAGCACATACACATATACTGTATTTCAGCTAGTCCCCAAAGAAAAAAAGGGGGAAAATGCATGTGTTGGATGAAGCCATTACATGGATCCATCTAAATGCATTTTAAAATCCTAAATGTCCTGCAGTCATTGGGACAAGTCAGGGTATTACCAGCAATTAGATTAACATGCTGTCAAACACTGTTATCTGTTCTCACCCCTTTCCTCTGTTCTGTTAGTGTCAAGACTTGTATAATCATCCTGCTGTAATGGCTCTATAAAACTCTATGTGAAAGCATCACAAGTGAAGCGTACATTCACGTGTACTATTAAAAGAAAACTGGCTGTGAGAAATACCCCTGACAATTTCAAGCAACAGTTTCCCATTTTCATCTCTGGCTGTACAAAAGTTAATCACAAAATTAAATTCTACAGACAATTCATACTGTAATCTCTTTGCACTGAAACTCCAATACAATTAGTATAGACACACTATAACCATTGTGTAATGGTCGTATTGCTGTTGTTTTCTGTATTTATTCAAGTGAATCAGTCTTGGTGAATAAATACAAATTGTTGTCTTATTGGCTAACTTTGTCACTTTTTCAATTATCATTCACTGAGCCGATTTTGCATGTTATTGGACTTCAATGTTTAAGATGCCAGTGCTGCGTTGCATGTCAGCTGAATGTGAGAATGAAATACTGAAACTAAAGTAGTTTCCCTGTGGGGATAGTATAATAAGCCACGTTATGTGGAAATAATGTGTTTGCATAATGGATGGATGTGTGCATTTGCCAGCATGACTACTAATGGGTTCTCCATAAACAGTGGTTGCTCTTTTGATTGCTGAGGTGTTTGTGCTTATGTATATGTGCTGTGCTCTCACAAGTCTGATGTCAGTATGGCAGAGAGGTAATTATAAAATATTTTGTTTTGTTCGTAGGTATGTTGTTTGGAATGCAGAAGGATAACTTGATTAGGTGAGTAAAGCAGGACCAAGACTTTGTGTCTGAGAATATAAGAAGGCGATTTATGAGTGCTAAATGTATTGGAATCAATGCAGATTTTACTATGTTACAGACCAAACATAAGCAGCAAGTGAACATACTTTATCATCTTCTTAATTATCCATTTTTTCACCATGAACGTCAACTAATTTTACCCAATTTTCTGGGCAACATAAATTCATTCAGACATGGGGGCTTTCCCCACCCCTTGTTTTTAAGCTGTAGTGGTTCAACATCTGCCATACACCACTGGTTTATTGTCCTGGAAAGACAGGTGATGGCCTGTCTGACATCTGGGGAATCCCAATAATTTCCCATTTACTGTCAGTACTTCCCCAGAGAAAAATCTCTGAAAACAAGTCCTTTTATCTTATACAAATTTGCTAAAAAGAAATGTGGCCAAAATGATACCATTTTCAAAACCATTTCCCCAAACCCTGCCCCTTTTTCAGAATTTTGAACTCTTTTTGACTGGTGACTGCAAGATTGAGTTGACCAATGAAATCATCTGCTGTGCAGGGTTTGCGTTTAAATGGTTTAAGGGGGAAATCATTCACTCAAAATCTGGGCCTGATTCCTTTGGTCAAAGCCTCCACCTAAACAGAATGTTCTCTTAGCAAAACTACCTTGATTGAAATGACTTTAATTGACACGTTTCATATTCATTTTGTCTCTGTGGGAGGTCTTTTGCAAATATTTCATAAACAGGCCCTGGGACAGAGGCAGGGGAAATTGCAGTTCCGGCACAGTGTGTTCTCTGCACACTGACATGGATTATTGCATAACGCAGTGCCCTTGCCTCTTCCCTCCAGTCACTGTGATCTAACAGAGGTCCTGCTGTCCTTGCGCTTCATTGTGCGAGTACAAATACGTGATCATTTGTTTGTCAGGTGTTTCGTCTCCCCCTGTGCATGCATGAGTCAGCACATATTTTGTTTTCTGAAATGGTCTTAACACAGGTAAGTCTAGTAATTGTCATACGTAATCTACATAAACATCTAGTATGTAATAATGTATGTGTGCATAAGTACATGTTGATAATCTAGTCTTAATAATAGACTTAAAACATTGAGTAAAATGATATATGATCAAAATTCCAAAAGATGGTTACAAAGGATAAATTGAAGCTAACACTCTCATGTAAGTAGACTGTCAATCCCACTCTTTATTTCCACCCTGTAAGGCTTCCACCATGTTATTTCTTCTGCCATAAATAATCAAGCTATAATTAATAAAGTGTTTCCAGAAAGTTGAGTATTCCCTTTTATAGAAATACTTCTGCATATAATCCACATAACACTAGCATAACCGTTTCTTGATATTCACTTACAGAGCTCTAGAGAGATGCTGTAACAGGAATGATCCAGATGTATAGTGAAAGCAGGAAGGATGTCTTACAAATCTATTAGATTCCTGCAGATGATAACAGAGAAAAGGAGGCATGTGGAGCTGGTTTATTAGCATCCTGTTCTGTCAATGGGAGCCTGGGAATCATGATATGCACAGGAAAACACTTGCCTCTGTCCTGCTCATTCCACAGGAAGTAATCTGTCCACTTGTTTATGAATGAACTGTGTGTTCCTTCCTCTATTGCCCTCAAGCTTAGGGACACAGTGTCAGTAATGAGGTGGAAATGATGGCAAAATATTGTAGGTGTTTATGCAATACTTTTTGCGTCATTAGGTTTTTTATTACTGATATTTCACATTTGTTGTAGAAAGGATTTAAGGAACAATAAAAATGTTATTTTCCTTAAATAATGATTTTATTCGTATTATTGCATGTGACTATCTTTTGCAACACAAACAAAAGCAATATTCATCAAGGATATATTAAATGATCTCTCAACAGCATAACAATGAACAGTATGTGACATTTGTACAATGGAAGACACAGCTTGTTCAATTAAACCTGACAAATATTGAAAATATATTAACCTTTTGATACGTACAAACAATAGATATATTTATTTTTATACTTATACTCGAGATCTTCAAGAACACTGTTGAATATATATATATATATATATATATATATATTTTAGTTTCAAAAAGCAAAATAAAATAAGCTTTAAAAGTTGGCAGAAAGAAATGTATAAACAGCATAAATTCAATATCTCTGTAAAATCTTTTAACAAATATATTAACACAGTATTTATACATTTGGTTCCACTTTGTAAACTAATCTGATTTGTAAGTATTGCATATAGAAAGGGTGAATGAAAGCTACCTAAGAAGCAAGACCTTCCCAAGAATCAAGTAGAATATGAACCATTACCTCAAGAAATTACTCATTTAGTCATGTGTCACTCCTTTTCAGGGCTTTAAACATAAAATAAAAAAAATACTATCAACACATCTATATCAGTGCTATACATGTGTTTTTAGATTAGGGATTTATTAAGATATTAACAAAACATGTTTCACCAATGCAATGCTTAGTATCTTGCATTTCTTATTTTCTTAGCAGTTTACTTAATATTTTAATATAAGACACTAATATATTGCGTTGGATGAAGAGTATTTTTAAATGTTATGAAAATGCTAAGCACATCACAGCTTTTATTTAGTTCACAACATTCAGGGAAAAGCAGACAGTAGCTAAAAATGAGTCATGTTGTGATCATTTTCTTTCTGCCCCACTAATCAGTTCTCTCGTGTAAGTGGGTTTTGTGCTCTACATTCAGATGCGTCATGTGTTACAATCTAGTTGAATGAGACATCACTGCCACATATCAACATAGAGCCAATGTGAGCGGATTAAGACAGACAACCATTAAACTGTTGTCTAGTAATGATGCACCGAAATGAACAGAAATTAATTCTGGATCCTCTCATCTGAAAACCAAGTGTGCTCATTTTTAAATTAATCTAATCAATTCTGTTAATAATACTTTTTAAATTATTACTTTAACTTTCTTTGATTGGTGTGACTCCAAAATGGTTTAAATATATAAGTATAATACATAATCCGGCGCCACAGTATCAATATTGATCAATGTTTGATTTACTTCAAACTAACATTTTTGGGCCAGATTTTCTGCATTTCGGTGTATCCCTGACATCTAGTGCATGTGTTTTTTTAACTTAATTCATTGGTAACTGTTAATTATGACTTGAGACAGAGGAAAAGGGAATGGCCATGTTTTATGTTTTATGTTGCAAGTGACAACGAATCTGAGGAAACATAAGAGTGAAAGACTGACCGTATTTGGTCATAAATATAATATCTACTTGTGTAGCTATTAAATATTATGTGCAATAACCACCTCTGATTAAGTGGTAGGAAACTCTGCATATCAAAAGTGGACTCTTATATATCAACTTACTATGCAATTATTGAATAAACTAAGCATTTAGAAAAATAGAGTGAATACAATAAATATCTTATATTTTTGATAACTTTCTGATTGTTCAGGTCCAAATAAGTAGTCACAATTTTGCAGATAGATAGAGTAAGGCTTTGGATTGGTCATATAACAACATTCAATTTTGAAGAAAAAATAATTCAGAATTATTTATCTCTTCTGAATTGCGTACATCAATACAAGTCTTTTCCCGAAAGAGAACTTGTTGAAATCTTTTAGTCATTATCATTTAAAATTACTAAAATGCCACAAATGTAGCTATTCGTATGACAGGGCAAAAAGTACCTTACAGTTGTTTAGGTCAGGTAAATAAAGATTACAGATTTCAAGGTAAACTATATTCCAATCATTGTTCTGAATTTGAACAACCCCAAAACAAAGTGTTCACATCAACAACAATAATAAATGTTCAAACATACAAGCGGCATGTACGTTTCATGACTCTTTTTACCAACAGAGCAGCAGCTTTGCAGTTCCTGAATAATGGTGCAGATGGTAAAAACAGGAGTAGCATGTTTAAGTGGCCTCACTGGAATAATCACTGACGTTCAGCTTTAGGATGAGGTGTAAAGGTCACAGTTCATTTACAGCAGCGTAGTCCAGACCAGATCAGTCCAGTCCAGTTAATGGTTGAGCTTCCACTTTGCCTCACTACCAGGAGGAGTAACATCTGCTTCCTGCTCAATCTGAAAGTAAGAGGGAGAAACAAGAGAACATATCTTTAAAGCTCTATTTGTATTGAGAGAGAAAAAAAAATGTAGTTGCATTGAATAGAATCCCTGAAGTCAAACCATAGCAAAGCATCTTAAAAGTTATCCAAAAGCAGTCTTACAATTCCATTCAAATGATTTGGACCCTCTAAACAAAAACCTGTTTAGACCAGTTACAGCCAAAACACTAAGTTCTTTTTCTTTCCTCACTTATGGGTAAAATTAAGTAAAAAATACCTTCTAACTCTGCCCAAGCTGCTGAGAGTGGGGATTAGATGAGTATGTACATATCTTACGCAACATAAACAACATCAATGCATCTGATCATAGTGATTTTTGCACCATGCTGCAATTTGCCAATCAATTCCAGTCAAGTTTATTTATATAATACAAAATGCTTAAAAAAGCTGTATATTAAACAGGAAAAAACAGGATTCTTCAATTTCGGTGATTCTAATTTAAACTATAAATGCAACTTATAAACTATAAAGCAGCTCTTGAGTCTGTTCATGGTTTTACTCATGTCTGACCTCAATGGACTGAGTGAAGAAATTATCCTGAAAAGATTTCCGAGTTTAAATGTTTTTAACAGCCAGCACAAAGTTTTCCAGAAAGTTTGCTCTGACAAGCTGCTTGACACCACCAAAATGAGCTGGCCACATTTAGTTTGACAGTTGTCACACCTATTCGTTCTTCAATTTCACTTTAAGTCAGGCCTTGGGATCTCCTTGTAAAGGTTTGTGTTTGTGTGTGCAGAGTCTTTCGATCTAATGTCTGCCCTTTTGGACTTTTGTTCCCTTTTTGACTTGGCCTCGTTACGGAATGAGACCTTTGTAAGGCCTCACATTACTCCTCCACATTATACACACACAAACACACACCCCTTTATATTTATTTATTTAACAAATTTATGAACCAGGAGAGAGAACCATGTCATTTCTAAAAATGTCACTACCTGCTGAATTTTTCAAAATTACCATATACCACATACCACTTCCCTTTACTCCAATTCAAATTCCAGTTCAACTTTTAGCAGGGTGTGGCCAATTCAATTCAAACTCCATCTCATGAACTGAAAGTGAGCCAATTCAGTTATGAATTTTGCCTGAATTCTGCCAACCCTGCAATACACTCAGCAAAAACACTCCTATTGCATGCACAATACTTTTAACATTTCACAGAACTATCCATGTATAATAATGTATTATTATACATGGATAGTTCTGTGAAATGTTAATGTATAATAATGTATTAGCTTCAATAAGCCAATGAGCAGAAAGCATGCGACACTACAACTGCCAATCAAGACCAAAAGGCTCAAGCTTGCATGCAAGTAGATAAATGAAATGGTTATCCTCCCTGTTTTTCATTCAGCTGATGAGATTTAGGGTTTGCATGATGACGCTACCAACAACCATGTCTGCAGCCTATAATTCAGTGTGTAATGCTGAAAGCTCTAGGCAGCAGTGAGTGATGCCTGGGACTGGGAAATAGTCACGCAATGCTGATTTAATGCACGCATGACATAGCATCTCTTCTAGACTGCGCATCACTGGATAGAGATGTAACAGAACCTACAACTGTGGAACAACAAGAGGGCACCTGAGTCCTCTAATAAACAGTCTAAGCTGTGGATTTAATAAAGGTTATAGAACCTTCCAAAGTGATGGGTTAAAATCTAGGTCTATAATCAGCAGAGACACAAAAGCTAATGAGGCTGCGCAAAACCATCCCGGAAATGTTGTGACGTCTACTTGAGGACATGGTTGTTGTGAACCTGCATGAATGACTGTCTATGTCTGAGTCAATGCTCCTTTCATCCGCCTCAAAACAAGCCGCTGAACAATGTCTAATCCTATACTCTCCCCTAAGAGTAATCTCCTCTCGCTCCTGGCTAAATGTGGGTAACACTGACAGTGTTGACACGGCTATCTCAGGCGGGAACATCCCGGCCTAGTTTAGCCAGCTCTGCAGAGGTGGAGAATCTGAGAGAACTGCTTGGGTTAACAATTTTTGTTTATTAAATCTCAGCTTGTTTAAAGTTAGAGCTTGGATTCGAGTTACAAGGTCTTGGGAGCTGACATTAAGCACCTCCTCAAAAAAAAGGCCATTATATGGCCATACATTTTCAGTTTAGACTCACATAAGTAGTCAAAAGAGTAGTGATGAGTTCTAGGCTTCTTCTGTATTACTATAAAACATGCTTCATATTTTTTTCATTAATAGAAAATAAATAAAATACTTTTCTATGGTAATTGACTGGTGTTTACATTGTTGTGGTATGTAAGCTGTGAAGGTATAATCAACTCGTATCTAAGTATCTAAATATGTGAAATAGTAATAGTAAATCATTCTATAATTTGACACAAAGAAAGTGAGTGAGAGAGAGAGAGAAACAGAGATAGGGAGAGATAGCCTACTTTTGAAAGTGTAGTAGAATAGTAACTAAGTTCTCAGAAAATGCACACTCACTGTCCTCGTGCTAAAGTTACACAAACACTTGCAAGCTGTTTACACACATTAACATTCAGCCAACTATATGAATTGTGTCATTTCACACCCTTAAGGAATAGTTCACCCTTGCTGAAAATGTACTCAGGTCATCCAAGATGACTGACATTAATTGATGGACTGGAGTTTAGATTGTGTGTAGATTACTTGAGGATTATTGTAATGTACTACTAAATTTCTCCAAATCTGCTTTCATTAAGAAACAAACTCATCTACATCTTGAATGGCCCGTTGGTATGGCTGGGTGATGTTTCCAGTTTTATCGATTAATTTAAATGTAATGTTTTGACAATGTTATTTTTTTCATCAAGGAATCATAGTTTTGGATAAGAATATTAGCAAACATTACAATTAGACACATTGGCAATACACCAATGATAACATGGCAACTGATTAACCGCTCATGTGTGACGCGCTCTATAAAGGATCAAATCATAGAACATATCACTAGTCCTGAGGGCTGTTCACACAGAAAAACCCAAGAAGCGGCAGGGGAATAGGAAGAAAATACAAGGTTATGAAACGATACTTAATTAGCACTTCTCTGATGATGCATTTTGACTGTGTTAGTGTTTTTTTACACAATGTGGATAAGCAACAAGTAAACATGTCAGCAAGGTGACCACACTTCACTGTGACCAAAAATGACAACAGAGTATGAGAAAATTGGTTTGGCTGAAACATCAAGAGGCAACTTGTTTCCAAAGAACTTTGACTGGTTTAATTAATCACCAGAGAACAAGTCACCGTGAAAAAGAGTTTACTCAATGACCCAAACTGAATTGACAAAACTTAAATTTAGGTTTTTGGCTAAATGAAAACTTTCATTTCAGTTTGAGTATTTCAGTAAAAACATATTTCAGTAAAAAAAGTTTGTCCAAACTTAAAACTTCTCTCCTAATTTCTTCTCTCTCTGCAAACCACTTTTAATCTTTATCTCTCTCTGTCTATCACACAGGTTCTCTAGCTCTCCATTCCCCCACCCCCTGCCCCTCTCAGGCTGAAGGGACAAGCACTAGCCACTGTCCTGGGGCAGAAGCAGATGGCGTGCTGTCATTAGTGTATTGTCTGTGCTGCTGCCATGCCTGATAACAGACCTGCAGTGAGCAGAGCGGCAGGTGCACACACACACACACACACACACCCCTCTTTCCTCAGCCATCTGCCACATGCGCAAATGCACACAAACACATCTAGAAATATGATTCCAGAGAAAAAGAGAGAGTGAGTGAGTGAACAAAAGAGAGAAAAAAAGTTTATGTACTAAATGTCTCAAAACAGCTTCTTGGTCAAGATAGTTCTCTTTTCTTTCTAACTTTTACATATGTTGTATACCAAGGTGTTAACTGATTAATACATCTTTGTTTATAACACCACAAGAGCAGTAAGGGTCATTAACAGAGGTGTTATAAATCCATACAGAGACATTCTACACATAAACAAATGTTAACAAATTATTATGAAACAATACACTTTTGGAAAAAATGACTGAAAAGAATAAAAAGAAATGAAAAGAAACCCTGTTGATTCATGAATGTGAGAATTCTTAAAGTTTATTTTTCTTCTGGTATTTTTTATTATTCCTATTTTTAAAGGTACATCTTTAAAATGTCAGCATCCCAAAATGTGTTTAAAAATGTTTTTTTTTTTTTTTTTTTTGTATATGAGGAGCAACAGGTTATACACTGACCATGTTTACATGCACATCATTTTCAGACTAATGTCCATATTCTGATTTTGTCTTTATTCAGAAATAAACTGAATAAACTAGCCCCATGCATGTTCTTTTCCTGCTGCTTTCATGTGAAAATAATGCCTAGCTTTTACCATTCATAGCCATTTACATTAAGTATTTCTGCACAATAATGTGCTTGTAAACAGGGAAACATAATAAACCCATTAGGCGACAGACAAGCACCCAGGGTGCCATCTCTTTGGGTATGCCAATTTACCAAGCCAATTTCACTTCCAAGCAACATTCTCAAATAAAGTCTTACTGATAATCCAACCAATGGAGAATCAAAATTCAAAAGTACATTAATTGTAAGGAATTCAACCAAATGGGGCATGACCAACACTGCTTGTAAATGTGGTTTCTTTTTCTGCAACTACGATAACAATTTTTAATTAATAAAATTGTCACCTGAGCTGTCTGAAATTTTTTTTTACATAAGAAACCCATATATAAATGCATCACAGTTAGAATACAAAAGTGAAAGCATCACTATGCTTGAGAGTCCCTGGCATTCTCTGATTTAAAACACACCAAAACAAGTTCTTGTCAACAACACATGTGAAATTGAAGCCCGGCAATGAGTGGAGAGAGTGAACAATACTAAAGCACAAGGTGAAACCAAAACAAGCGAGTATTCGCCTCTCCCAGCAACCTTTACCCAGTCAGGCATTCCAAGCATGAAACAACATCGTTACCTGACAACGAACCACAAACAATCAACTGGCTTGTTTTTCCTCCTGATGGAAGCACATGGCTCAAGCTTCCATCAGGCTCTCCCTCTTCTGCTCTGCCAACCCGTGGACATGGTTGCACATGTTCATTTCAGAGACAAAATGCAAACAAGCTCTCACCCCCACCTCCTCTTGCCCTCTCATATTCTCAAGGCTCAATACTCCAGCCAAGAAAGAGTTAAACTGCTGTGCACTATCCCTCCTCTGACTAATGTTTACACTGTGGGCTGCCTGCTTTGAAAACTACCAGCCATGAACGGTCTTTTTATCCAGTGAGGATCATTTTGGGCCACAACACTGCTTCCAACTGAGGCATGGAAATGTGGGTGAACCAGATGATGTGAAGTACGTGCCTCAGTACATGGCATGTTCTGTCTTCTGTGTGCTATGCAAAAACAGTGTGCACATGGAAAAGCCCCAGGCACAGCACTTAAAAGCAGCATATTGTTCCAGCTTGTGACAGCAATTCAATCTCACACACACCCACATATGATTCAAGTAGGCAAATTAGCACATGCACTTCTGTAAGAAACATATGTCATGTGTGAGGAAGATTTGATATGGGAATCATTCTTAACCTTATATTAGTGTCCCTGTTAATGGGAAATTTAATAGCAGTTTGCTTCATTATGTTGGAGTAAACATGGCATAACAAAATTCAGAGTATAGCCTAATGTGAACTGATGACAGATCTGCCTTCAGCACTAAAGTAAACGGTGATTAGTTTCTTGGAAAAGGATCGACCAGGCTGTATCACAGAATGAAAACACTCTGCGCATGTGAGCCAAATGAACCTCACAATAACGTTTCTCTCTCCTCAGTGCATGCTCCATTCTCTGAGAACAGCTTCTACAAAAGCCTACAAATATTAAAACAGTGTTAATCATTAACACCCTTCGGTCTATAAAAACGCAGCGTCGACCAAGTTTGGGGTAAATAAACAGGCGCGCGCGCGTACCTCTCTTTCCTGCAGCGTCATCGTGCCTGCGCAGTTGGGTTGTTTACCGCGCGCGGCCACTGAGCTAGTCATGTTTCTCATGCTTCAAATTTCTCTGGAATTCCTCTGAATGAAAAACACCTTATCATCGCCATAAACGCCCCATATACTTACATAAATAGCCAGAGGTTCAAACCTCAATAAATGTTTTGAATTACATAATACTCTCGTTCCACCCTAATGTTTTGTTTAATTACTTTTTGTATAATTTATGAATAAATTTCGATACAGTTGTGTCCTAAATATCCTATACTATTCAATTTTACAATTAAAATAAATACAAGCAAACATATAGTATATGCTACCTACAGACAACTGAAAACATTTTAATAGTATTAAATACATTTTATAAATAATATAAAAAATATTTATTTTTAAAGTTGATTTGGATGTGCCTACGTAGAAGTAGTGCAATATTTAAGTAGCATTTAATTTGCAACTTTAGGTAATAAAAGTGACTTTTAACCACACTGTCCAACACAGTGACATCAACCTCACATGCTGCATTTACCAGTTTATTTCAGCCATCTTCTCAAATCATAACAGCCCATCACATCATCTAAACTCACCTTGTACAGTGGTTGCAGTCTCTTTGAATCCCAGACACACATATGGAGTTGCATGTAATCCATTTATTCCTGCTTTGCAGCAACCACCAGTCTTGAAGCCCACAAGCTCACAATTGCCCATCTCTTGTTTCTCCATGAGGTTTAAGGCAATATAGTTAAGTCCATTCTGATAACCAGCTGAAGTCTCTCGGCACATGGGAGACCCATACTCTTCATCAGAACCTTCACTGCTTCGGACAGAGACGTTCTCAACTGAGGCAGAGCTGTGGCGCTTAACATTGTGTGCAAAGGAAGGAAAGACAGGTGCAACTGTGGTGGTGGATGAAAAGGTCTCAGAGCTATGCCGTCTCCGGCCCTGAGGGTCTGCTCTGATCACCTTCGCTCCTCCATTTGGGTCTACAGAGGAGGCAGCCAACAAGAAAGCACCGATTCCAGTTGAAACCCCCTGGTCGCTCAAATTAAGTCTTTGAACCCTGCTATTGGGGCTGACTGAAGCACTCTCATCATTCTCAGTCAGGAATGGAGGTGAGATCTGACCACTGTTGAAACTCATCTCAGTGTAGTTATCTTTACCTGTGCCAGATGGGCATGGTGAGTTCCTCTGTTCATTGAGGAAAAATGCCCTCTCATCAGGTGGGCATGGGCATTCAGCCAGCTCTGGCATTCCATTCAGGGGACTGCTGAGTGCTTCCCTCAGTTTAGGAGAGTGTGAATTTTGGTTGAGATTCATGTAGTCTGAGAGGGGGGATCCCTGTCTGAGGTTGGACAATGAGCCTTGGCTTTCCACAGAAACCATAGAGGGAGAAGAATACTGTGTAGCAGCAGCAAAATCTATGTTGATGTACTCACCAGGGCTTTTAGGCTCACAAGGTAGAGGATGTTCTGTCATGCTGGGAAGCATCCTCAGAGTGTCTAGAGATAACCTATTGGGCCTGTTGACTCTTGCTCTGTGTGTTATGCCATCAGGGCGACGGAGAGGGGGCAGGGCAGAAACCCTGTTTGACTCTTCTGTTGGATTTTGGCTCTGGGGACTCATCAAAACATACTGGTCATCCTCTGCCCGTTTAGGTGCCTGTTGCTTGTTGAAGCGAATACTCAGAGATGGGGAGGGCCGTTGTGTTGGTTCACACTGACCCAGCAAATAATCTGGTGGTGTGGCCGAGACGCATGAGTCAACAGGCGACATATTCATGTATTCTCCACTCACCGCTCTCCCGTCAGAGCTCTCAAGAGAAAACTTGGATCCAGACCACATCTTCATGTACCCGCTGTCTTCTAGAGATCCACTGCTGGGCGAGTTAGTAGTGCAGCCACTGCCTGTGGGCTGGGGATGTAACCTCGGGTTAATGATCTGCTTGGGTGCTGAAACACTCATAGGACTCATGGGCATGTAGTGATCATTTTTGGCACCCTGAGGTGCCATGCCTGGTGTCATAGGCATGTAGCCATCATCACCCACATTACTGTTAGAGCCAATCTCAATGTCCCCATAATCTTCTGGGTATGAGACCTTAGGAGAGGCAGAATTTGTGCTCCGTCCAGAGTGGCTGTTCGCAGCCCTCATCAGCATGTATTCATCAAGTGATGCTGAGGATACCTGGGAGTGTACTACCTGTTGCCGCGGGGTTGTCAGAGAATACGTCCTCTTCCGGTATGTCTCCACATCCAGCATTTCTCTGCTACTTGGCCACATCTTGTTTTGGGTTGGCCTGTCCATCATCATGTAACCATGGAGCTCACTGGCTTCTCGTGAGGGTGGTGTACTGGAGAGAGAAGAAGGAGTGTCACTCCTGTTTGCTAGGTTGTACCTCACATCCCCTGGACTAGAACTGTAATCGTCACATGAGAGGAAGCCAGTATCGTTGGGTGACCCAGAAACAGAGTCATTGCAGCTGGAGGGTCTGTGTACTGCGGATGAGATGGATCCATTCATACTGATTGAGGACAAACTTAGTGGGCTTACAGCAGATGGTGGCGAGTGGGACATTGTCATGGACCTGCTGTGATGAAGCAGTGATGGTTCTGATGTCCGGCAGCCCACAGAGACTGTGTTAGATCTGCTCATGTGGTTCCGGCCAACAGTTGTCGGGCTCCCATTCTCAGATACTGACATGGAGACCGGCCTGGTCATGGTACCCTCTCCTTCACTTGCTGTGCGTATTCGGCAAGAGGAAAATTTGGGGACAGGAGATGTTGCTGCTGTACTGTCCGTCCTTGACCTCCTCACCAACCCTGTCTGACTGGGGGGTAGATTGTTTAGGTTCCGCCGAGTGGGTACAGAGATGGGATTTGATCCCGATGACTGGCTTTTGCTGCGTGGTCTGAACTCTGACAGCTCTTTCATCGCTTTCATAGCTTCTAAAATGGTCTCATGTATATTTTGTGCCACCACAGAATCGTCTGCTTGCATCCACAGCTCTCCAGGTCCAGTAGAAGCAGATCTTCCCACCTCAATGAAGAAAAAGCTATCAGAGTGCCCACATCTGCGTATATTCATCAACTGCAGTGTCACAGATGCCACCTCTGAGTTAAGTTTCACAAAGCTAATAGTCCGACTTGATAAGCACAGTCTGTAAACTCCAGTGATATTTCTGCTCTGCCCAAGTCCCTTTGCTTTAAGATTTACTTGCCATACCTCTTTATA
>JAFVLL020040029.1:0-22097 GCA_021397915.2 Tor tambroides | reverse complement strand
TAAAAAATAAGTTGAGAAAACTCAAAAATCTGCTGAAGCTGGTTGCCTTAAACTTTTAAGTTGGCTCAACTTTTTTTTTTTTTTTTTACAGTGTACTGTATATGCATGTAGAGCTCATATCTGTCGATAGCAGAATATCAGATATTTGAGAGTGGACTCTTTTAACAATCCCAAACTCCCGAGCAACCATCAAAACAACCAGAACAAGATAACCAGCATGTGCAAATCTATTTTGGCCCGGTATGTTAAAATATGACTCATAGATGTCACTCTCTCAGGCCCGTTCATGTAAAGCGCTCAAACAAATCAAACTCTTTGGAGAACTTCAGTGGCTGTCTGCCGTTCCGTCAAACCCTCTTCCTTCAAACCCGTCTGTCTGACAGCTGATCGGCTGGCTGGACAGTCAGACATATCAGCAGGCTTTATGACTTCATAACACTTCCAGCTGCTGCTCTCTGGTTTTGAACAGAGGGAGTCTGGAACAGAGAGGATGAACAACTGATAAAGAGTTTGAAAGCAGTGAGCAAATGTTTCATGCAAAAGACAAACATGTTTCATTTCTCAGGAAAACACTTTCAATATGTGTTTTAGCAGAGTATTTTTTACCTGACGAACTAACAATGAAAAACACTTCAGCATTTATTGATCTTAATGTTAATTTCTACATCAACTAACACATTTTTAAAACCAAATGTATTTGTTAATATTAGTTAATGCATGTGAACTAAAATGAACAAACAATGAACAAATGTATTTTTATTATCTAACATTACCACAAATTAAAACTGTAATATATATATATATATATATATATATATATATATATATATTGTTTCTAGTTAGATCATGTTAGTTACTGCATTAACTTTAACAAAAGGGACATTAGTGTAAACATTTAATCAAATCAAACATATATTTCTCTCTTTTTGTATAGTTTTTAGATGTCAAAATATTTTTATATTATCTCAGTTTAACAGTCAAGTAAAGCATTAAAATGCTGAATCCCCTGAAATGTGTCACATAGCAGCCCTTAGTAATACTGAAACACAGCATTTTCATTATTTTTACATTCTGTTGAAGTTTTTTTGTTGTACTCAAATGTTAAATGAGTTTGTTAGTAAACTGTGGCATCAGCACATATCTAATGTTCACTAACAGAGTCCAATAAACATCTTTAAGAGGATACAGAGAGTGAATGCATTAGCGGTGCGGTGTGAATGCTCTGATCACCAGCACTTACTAATGCTAACCACTCTCTACCATAAACAACAACAGGAGAGATTCAGTTAGTGTCAGCGCTGCACACACACACACACACACACACACACACACACAAACACTTACATCTGTGCAGACATTCATACCTTTGTTGTTAGATGTCAGCACTATCTGTATTGATTAACTTCTGTGAACAATTTCTACAACCAACTACTGTCCGATTCACAGCCAAATCATTCTCATGAGCCCATTTGATTAGGTAGTGATTAAGTCACAATGATTAAGTATTTATAAATCACACAACAATAAAGGCTGTTCTTACGCTTCTTTAACTAACATTAAAATTGGAAAAAATCAACACCTTTAATTATGTTAAACAAAAACAACTGTAAAACAAAACAGAAAGAAGTCTCTTCTGCTCACCAAAACTCAATTTATTTGATAAAAAATGTAAAAAATGGTGAAATGTTATTAAAATTTAAAATAGCTGTTTTCTATGTGAATATCTGTTAAAATATAATTTATTTCTGTGATCAAAGCTGAATTTTCAGCATCATTACTCCAGTCTTCAGTGTCACATGATCCTTCAGAAATCATTCTAATATGCTGATCCGCTGCTTAAGAAACATTTTTGATTATTATCAATGTTGAAAACAGTTGTGCTGCACAATATCTTTGTGGAAACTCTCACACATTTTATATTTCAGGATTCACAGATGAATAGAAAGTTATAAATAACATTTTTTAACATTATAAATGTATTTAATGTTTAATCAGTTTTAGTGCATCCTTGCTGAATATGTATCAGTGTCTTAAAAAAATACCTTTGAACAGTTGTGTGTATATTTTCTCTACATGTTTGGATGAAACTTCATGTTTCGTGTGATTTCAATAAGCTACAGTGAATCCCATTTAAGCATGTTGATATTTTTTTTTCTTGTGCACTGAATAAACAATTAATAACATAAATATGTAAGGGTTAAGCATTCAGGACACTGGTGTTTCAGAAAGTGTTGAGGATGATTGTATAATCTGTTCACTGATGTTAAAGGCATTATGTGAGGAGTGTAGATGCTGCATGTTCATCAGCTCATGTGTGTGTGAAACACTGCAGCGCGGCCAGGTCACCTGACACCGACAGTTACCACTCACTCCAGCGGCCCCCCAACGATCATTCCAGAGCTCTCAGCTGCTGGGGCCATCAGGGGCCCGAACCTCCCCCTGCTCAGCTGGACCCAGGGCCCCTGCTCTCCACCGGAGCCGCCAGTCTCCAAATCTCCCCTGGGTCTCTCTCTGTGTGTGTGTTTGCCTGCACTTCACTAGCTCACGTCCCATGCCATCCTCTCAGAGTGTGTGTGTTGTAAAGGTCATGACCCTCGATCTATGTTTACAAACAATGCTTTACAAAAAGGGAAATTATGCAGTAATTGACCTGTTGCTAAGCTCCGCCTTAAAATCATCACTGCATTATTGACCTTTTCTAGTGTACATTAATGGAGGATCTGTGTGTTTAGATATTTTAAAAAAAGCAGTTATTCAAAAATAAGCTTAAAACGTTTTATCAAAAGTTTGGGGTCAGCTTTTCTTCATCAAGGATGCATTAAACTGATCAAAAGTGACAGTAAAGACATTTATAATGTTTTTATAAATGTTTTACAAAGATTTTGGCAACACTTTAGAACAGGGAACACATTCACTTTTAGCTACGACTTTTCACTCAATAAACTCCTAATTTTCCTGCTTATTAATAATTAGTAAGGTAGCTGTTAAGTTTAGGTATGGGGCCAGATTAAATATGGTCATGCAGAATAAGGCATTAAAATGTGGTTTACTAATACTAATAAACAACCAATATGCTTGTAATATGCATGCTAATAAGTAACTAGTTAATAAGTGCTAATAATCAGAAATGTTTCTTGAGCAGTAAATCAGTATATTAGAATGATTTCTGAGGATCATGTGACACTGAAGACTGGAGTAATGATGCTGGAAATACAGCTTTGAATCACAGAAATATATTACATTTTAACAGATATTCACATAGAAAACAGCTATTTTAAATCATAATAATATTTCACAATTTTACTGTTTTTTATTGTATTTTTATCAAATAAATGCAGCTTTGATGAACAAGGCATCCACAGACAATATGCATGTGCGATGTATTTTTTTAAATCCCTTATTTTAACTCTTTAAAAAAAAAAAAAAAAAAAAAAAAGTGATGTTTGTACAACAACAGTAGCGTCAATGTTATTAAAATAATGCCTTTTAATTCTATTAATAATTCAGGTCATTGTAGCAACTAAATAATTGGCCGCAGTGAATGTTTTGTATAAATATTAGGAACATTTCTGTTCACGTCCATTAATCGCTTTCCAATCAGGTTTCTCTCATTCCAGCCGACTGTGAGAAGTGTTTGCCTTGTTTATGATTCACACAGTCTCATCTCCACAGTTTTTCATCACATTTCTCAGACTCTCTTAATCTGCACAACAGAAGATACAATGCTTTGCAGGGTGACACCTATTTCCAGAATAATATCGCATAACGAGCACATTCTACTGAAGCTTACAGTTTGTTTTTATTGTTTTATGCAATCTCCCATTGATTTTTCAGTGAAAGTGTCTAAAGCTTGTCACAGTGAGCAGCAGTAACTAAAGCAAAATAGTCCAACAGCTTGCATGCAGCCTCATACTGAGCTGTGCTGAGTGCTCTGAGAAAGATTGGCTGGTAATGATGGTATTGCTGTAAGGTCTGAATGAACGCAGGAGCGGCAGCATTGATAAACGCTCTCTGGCCTCATGCATCACATGTATATTTGCCTTGGCACGGCGGGACAGCTCACATCTCTAATCCTGACTGATGTCAGTGTAAACACAATCAGAGATTATGTAAAAACATTTGAAGGATTATGTAAAAGAGCAATTAGCCACTGACTCACACAGTTCAGCACAGACTCACTGTTGAACTGCTTTTTCATCTGGAATTAATAGTCAATCTGATTAAAAGTGCATTTTCTTCCCATTGAGCGGTTCTTCCATATCTTGACAGATGTTGAAATCACAATGCTACTGTACGACTCTATACGGGAAGCTGATACTCTTCTACAGCATATATCGCATTTCTCTGTTCTCTTTGTGGCTCTTAAGACTGTTATAGAGGAGGAATTTCTCACTTTCGTCCAACAATGGGATCGGTCGTGGCTCTCTCATCTGTCGGGTGTTTACAAAGATGCCTGCTAAGACCCAAATCCTGGCTTAATTTAGTGATATGAACTCATTTCCTCGCGGTGGTCTATGGGTTTTTGTTAATGTAACCCGAGCGTGGGCAGGACTGGGGAACGCTGGCGGATGAAAGCGCCTCCAAAGCCCCAGAATTAACCCTCGAGGTCAACAGCATTACTTGCCACTATTTAAAGTTAAACTTTAATTTTTGCATTGCTGAAAAAAAATCCCTGAAACAGATTACAAAGGTCATCTGAAGAGATTTGCAGATAATTAAATCAATTGGCAAGATTCAAACCAGAATCGTCCTGAAAATAAATTCCTCAGTTATTGGAGTCACGTTTGACACCTTTTTCACACGCAATTACCGGTGGTTTATTGGGCATAAATGATAGAATATCACAGGTTAGGAAAACCAATGGCAGTGTAATTGGTTATCATAAGACAGGAGCTTAATAAAGCAATATGTCACCAGAGGTCATGCATTAGAGTCACAACATATTACTGAATAAAAAAATAAAAAAATAAATAAAAATAATAGTCCATTTATCAATTTTGTAGTAAGACATTCTGATATTTAATTTAATATAATAATATCACTCATGTGAGATCTTTCATGTGAGAAAAACAAAAAACAAAACAAAAAACAAGATCTCTTCTGCTCACCAAGTCTGCATTTATTTGGTCAAAAATACAATAAAAATAATCATATTGTGAAATATTATTATAATTGAAAATAACTGTTTTCTATTTGACAACCCAGGCTCATAGGAAATACATGCCTCTACATACATTTCTGCAACCCCGTAATTATGTACCTTACTGCACATTTCGCGGCAGTTTCAAAGTGAAATGTCCAGAGAGTGGCGCTAAAACACACGTTTAATACGTGGCCATGGCACGTTTTTATTACGTTGGTACAGGCACGTATTGCAGCGTTTTTATTATGCTGATTGAGGTACCTTTTGTGGCCATTCAGAATTCAAATATCCGGTGAGTGTGCTAAAGATTAATGCTCTATCATGTTGGAAATATCCCCTACACCAAACCTAAACCTAAACCTACCCGATAGTGTTAACAAATGCAAAAGTAATATAAAAACGTATTCGCTGATACAGCCATGCAATTTTAACTTCCTTACGCGGATTTGAGCTGTTTTGTTGAGCCGTAGTTTCACGGGGATTCGTACTGGAGCTCTTCATCACCTAAGTGCAACGCCATGTCGCATGAGCTACCGAGTAAATCTACTGAATTGGAAAACTCATGCATATGGAGCTGTATATGTGACGGCAACGTTCAAAAGTTTCAAATCGTGCAGGATGTTAAAATTGTTTTGAAGTCATAACATAACATTCTGCAACTAATAGTGTGAAAATTAACCTTTATTAATCAAAAATATACCTGTAAATGATACTTTTGTGTGAAAAAGAATAAAAGTTGTCAGAGTTTTACTGCCTCTAGTGTTCATTTCAACTGGAAACTGCAGTGATTTGTATGTATAGGTACGTTTTTTCAGTTTTGCAGAAATGTATGAATAGGCACATATTTCCAATGAGCCTAGGTTGCTATTTGAATATATAGTAAATTGTAATATATTTCTGTGATCAAAGCTGAATTTTCAGCATCATTACTCCAGTCTTCAGTGTCACATGATCTTCAGAAATCATTCTAATATGCCGATTTACTGCTCAAGAAACATTTCTGATTATTATCAATGTTTAAAACAGTTATGCTGATGCACATTTTAGTGGAAACTGTGATACATTTGATTTTTTCATGATTCACAGATGAATAGAAAGTTCAAAAGAATAGCATTTATCTGAAATATAAATCTTTAGTAACATTATAAATGCCTTTCCTGTCACTTTTGGTCAATTTAATGCATCCTTGATGAATAAAAGTGTCAATTCCTGAAAAAAACAAATCTTGTTGACCCCAAACCTTTGAATGGTATTGTATAATTTAATATAACAATTAATGTAAGTGTGTATGAAACATGTAAGTATATGAAACATGTTTATCAAAAGTGCTAAACATTTCTTTATGTGTAAAACAAGCACTGTTTAAAGAGGATAGTTCTCCCAAAAATGAAAATGTTGTGAAATATTAAAAAACATTTAAAAAAAAAAAAAATATATATATATATATATATATATATATATATATATTTTTTTTTTTTTTTTTTCATACTACGGAAGTCAATGCTACCGTCAACTGTTTGGTTTCCAACATTCTTCAAAATATCTTATTTTGTGTACAACAGAAGAAAAATTTCATGACAGAATTTTCATTTTTGGGGGAACTGTCCCTTTAACAGCGCTCCTTAAGTCATATATATATATATATATATATATACAATTTTAACAAATCTATGTCTACTGTAAGTTGATGTATATTGTGAGGTTTGTACTATCGGTTTGAGAGTTAACGTCAGAATTTCCACTCATACACGTCTGCATCCGTCTTCTGCTGCACAGCATTTCTGTCTGTATGACTGATGAAGATACACCTCCCTCAGCTCACAGCCAAATACTGACAGCACTTTCTTCACCTTTCTACAGTAGAGCAGACAGGCAGAGATGGACGGATCGAGACTCGAGTCACATTATGCTACCAGCTCAGACAGTGTTGCTATGTTAAATATGGGAATAATGAGGGTTTATGGCAGTGGACAGCATCTGTGGCATACTCTTCACTGTACATTACTGTAAGCATGTTTCCTATCATTTTAACAAACTGAGAAATGAGCCAGTATGGCGCTTAAGCTGTCTATAGACATTCATTCATCAACATTCAAACACAGAAACATGTTCATATTTGTGTGGTTAGCAGAGAAATCAAACTTTGATTTGACTCACATGATGGTTTAATTCTGTCGTAGATATTTATACACACAATCAAATGATGATTTCACCACATGAAGCCAAATATGAATCAGTCATCACTGCTGCTGTTCATTGATGATTGATGTGGAGCTGTTGTGTCTGTAGTGTGTGTGTGTGTGTGTGTGTAAACATTTGGTTGCTGATCATAACACAGTCATAAATCTGTCCAGTCATCTTTTCAGCCCCTCTCTCTCTCTCTCTCTCTCTCTCTCTCTCTCTCTCTCTCTCTCTCACACACACACACACACACACACACACAGAGGAATTCACTTGTAATGTCCCTTGACTGAAGAAACAATACAGTTGCTTTAACAATGTTGACATCTGTAATGCGTAGAAGCTCAGTGTAATAGAGCAAAACGGCATGCAATTTAACACAACTGTTTAAAATAAACCTGGATGTATTTCTACAGAATAGAATAAGTCTTCTATTATCTGTTATTATTACCCTTTTAATAAGTAATCTATTTTAATAATCTATTAAAATAGTATAGATTATTAGAATAGATAAATATGTATATAATCTATCTAATCTATTTTATATACTAAGAAAGTAGTTAAACACGATTGAAGCATGAGAATTGCAAATTCTGTCATTTATTTGTTTGTTTGTTTGATGCCTTTAATTTTTCACTTTTCGTGCAAGCATTGTATTTTATTAGTAGATTTATGGAAATAAATAAATCTTATTGTAGTGTTTTGAGCTGTTTAAAAACTAGCTTTGAAGTTAATTTTATATCAGATTCTGTGTGCAAAACTCTTTCCTCAGCACTGCAATAAAGTGACGACAGAGGTTTGATCTATTAAGTTCTGTCACACATATTCTGTCCACAGCAGAACAAACTGAACTCTTCGTATCTCTTTTGAACTTTCTATTCATCTCACATCACCTTCACTGAATTTCTCCTTCTTCCATTCATTAACCTGAAGTATCTCCTGTCAAACACACTGTCTGTTATCTGAACTAATGATTAGTAGGAGAATGTCATGCCTGACTACTCTTCACACCTTTGCTGATTTACCAGCCTTTTATCTCACTAAATGTGTTTATATAAGCAACATAGCCCTGATAACAATCAAAAATTATTTTGGAAATTAAAGTTTTTTTTTTTCAGCTCTTTACACACATTTTCAAAACTTTGCCTCTCTTTTTCAAAACTTTACACACAAATCCCAGAATTGCACACACAGAATGCAAAATGCCTCACATCTCTTGCTAAATGAAGCACTGCATTCAAAATATCACAAACACAACTCAAAAGCAAGCATTCGTCTTACACTGCAAACACCTTTGCCATAATATTACATTTTTGGATATATCATATACACAGTAATTCAAAACCTAAAGCTCTTCTTTCATGAGCTCCTATGTACATTTCTGTACAAGATTGAAAGTAATTGTCAGAGAGATGAACAATTCCATGAAAAATGTATGGTAAACATGAACGCAAGATTGAAAAACATTTTTTTTTTTTTTTTTTTACTTTACAGTAAAAAAATAAATAAAATAAATGTTTTTCAATCTTGCGTTCATGTTTACCATACATTTTTCATTAAGCATTAGTGGTTGTGAATACAGTATTACTCAGTAAGAAAGAAAGGAAATACATTGTTTCCATCCATTGTTCAAAACCTACAGTTTTTCTCATGTAAAAACAAAGAAAAAAAAAGAGATTCATGTGCAGTTTTGGAATTGCTGACATCTATTTGCATGCCTCATACAGTTCACCTGCTGATTAAGAATAACTGGTGTAAGTTGCATGTAAGTGCATTCTATGTAAATGTATTCTATAGTTAAAGTACCTACTTTATTGTTAGAGACTTTATGCATATCTTTGGACAACAAACGTCTTTGCATAAATTAAATATGATCAGTCGCATGGCAATTAAAATCTCGCTTAGGAGTGTGTTTCCCAAAAGCACTGTTAGTCAGCTATGGTTGTAAGTTTCATCGCTACTAACATAGCTCAGAAATTCAATGTTTCCTGAAGCTAAGTTCCAGTGAACATCAGCAGACATCACAAAGTTGACTTCTATATGTTCAATTCAATTTAAAAAAAAAAAAAAATGCATGTCATTCTCTATGTTTCAGCATGTCAACAATCAGTGCTGTTTTTAAAGAGACAGATTTCCACTACATGTACAATGTGGTCTGATTGCCTCCAAACGTAGCTTCAGTGATACAATCACAAAACACTCCAGGCCCCATTTACACCAGTATTTACTGATTTGATGACAAAAAATGGATGTTAATGGGGTCATAAAGTACATTTCCATCATGGCACAGGAAAGGACTTCCAAAAATAGCACCAGTGCCAACAGACTCGGTCTGTCTGAAAGCCACCGAAGTCATTTCAGGAGCAGCACACAGTGCATGATTCTTTCTGCTGAGAAGATCACTATCAGAGGAGCTTTGCATCAAACGGGGCTTTACAAGCTCTTCTCAGATCTGTCGCATCCTGGACATCAGTTTTATCTTCCAGTCATCATGAGAGCTTCTTCCTTGGGGCTACACACCTTCTCAACAGCCAGAAGAAGCAAAGACAACTGATCCAATGATATTTTTGATTATCATACCTCATACTGTACCATACTCTACCTCAAACGATTTTTACAAAGACAGTCCAACTCATCTGTCAGATACTGCAGTTGAGAACAGAACAGCAACTCATTAACTGACAGAAATTACATTTAGTTGATGAGGTGCACATGTTTTCAGCATGATGTTGTTCGGTTACTAAAGTGTTGCAGAATGGTTTTTAGGATAATGCTAGATGGATGTGAAAACTATAAGTCTATAATCGCTTTAAAAAGTAACAGCACACCTCTCAGGACACACAATTTGAAGAATCATTCATTTGCATATCACAAACAATGTGGGATGAGTTATGAGCAGAGGTATAATACTTAGGATTAGGAGTTTGTCATTATTAACCCCAAGTATGAGAAATTGTCATTATAAGCACCACTATTTACCCTGTAAAGCCTGATGTTGTATATAAAATAAGTCAGAAAAATCAATTTTTTTTATTGCACTTTTAGACATAATCTCACTATTTTGTCTAAAAGTTCAATTATTTGATTTGATTTGAATTTTTAAAAAGTTTTCTTTTGTGTTCATATTTGATAAATCAGGCATTTATGGCTCATACAGTGATAACAATATGAAGTAAAAAAACAAACAAACATATTTTATTCCGAGGCCCAAACTGAACAAAAATATACAATTTGGTGCACATGCTGATATTTCTATGATGAAATTCTGATGCTTGTAATGTAAATCAATGAGATTTTTACAACAATATAGCAGATACTTATAGACAATGAAAAATATAAACTTACATAAAATGATAAATCATAAATATAAGTCATCACTCTATATCTCTAGGATTTTGTTTTAGTAAAATGAGATTGAAATGATCCAAACACATAATGCAATGCAATGCTGATTGAGAGATGAAGAAATAAAGGCTCCTCAGAAGATGTGAGATGAAGATCATTCCTCCGCTGAGGAACAGTGAAAGTAAAGCTTCTGGAAACAAACGCTCCTCAAAAGATCCTGATGATCAGATTTGAGACTAAAAAATGATTGATGGAGAATCAAGTAAAGCTGAGCTGCTTCAGTCCAGTAAGAGTTCATCTGGAAATATGACTGCAGTTATTCTGACGCTTACTTGATCAAAATCAGTCAAGATTTGACAGAAAAAACACACTGAAGCAGCAGCTGAAGCTGGACGCTTGTACAATTACACTAAAAGAGCTTTTACTGGATAAAAAAAGTCTAAACTTTCAAACGACATGATGACAGTATACATGTAGATGAGTATGTGCAACAGGTTTTTCAGCAGATCCTTTAGATGCCATAGAAAATCATGTATCAAATACAGTAGGCTATAGCATGATTTTCAAGACTGCAAACTGTACACTTCCTTTAGCGTCTCACCGCAATGTGATAAAACTCGAATGACCTCATAAACAGAAAAAAAAACCCTTCTCACCTGCTCTTTGTTTGTTATCAGTTGTCAAATGTGCGTCACAGAGCATTGTGCTGGAATTACAGCATGCATGGCCAGACGATGTTTTAAATAGCTGATAACAAAAACCGACGTATTGCTCTGTTTCTTCCGTAATTGGCTTCCTCTGTTCACTGTGTGTGCAAGTAACAGATCACTGATATCTACAGATGACTGACATCTGTTCTCATATGCAAATGAGAAAAAAAGACAGATTTGGCTGATTAACAGCAGAGGACCGACATGATCAGCCCTGTCATTTGCAAAATGTGTGTAAACCAAAAATAACATGGACAATTTGTTTTGCAATTCAAAATTCCTAGTCAGGAACATTAACATGTTGCATATGCACAACAGATGTATTGTGATATAATTACCATGACACAATTTGCTTTTACATGCTTTTACATGCCTAGCACCAAAGTATATTTACACACGTATTGATGCATCTTTTCTTCACTGAACTGCAGAGAAGTCATTCTGGGATTGACTTCTCTGTGGAGGATGCATGTGATGCTGCCTTAGAAAGTGTAAAACAAGGTATCTTAGAAGGAGTGCACTTTTGATGTCTTAAAGGACTAGTGCACCCAAAAATGAAAGTTTTCTGAACATTTACTCACCCACAGACCATACAAGATGTAGACGAGTTTGTTTCTTTATAAGATTTGGGGGAATGTAGCATTGCTTGCTCAGCAGTGGATCCTCTGCAGTGAAACAGCTGATGAAAACATCACTATAATCCACAAGTGATCCACACCACTCTGACGGCACCCGTTCACTGCAGAGGATCCACTGGTGAGCAAGCAATGCTACATTCCCCCAAATCTTATAAAGAAACAAACTCATCTACATCTTGTATGGTCTGTGAGCAAGTGATGTTATTCCACATTTCTCCAAATCTGATGAAGAAACAAACACATCTACATCTAGGAAGGCCTGAGGGTGAGCACATTTTCAGAAAATTGTAATTTTTGAGTGGACTGTTTCTTTAAAATGCTGTCTAAGCAGTTGGCTCGCTAGATTATCTAGACATTTTTGCCTGGATGTGCAGTGAAGTTCAAGTCTGGGTCTTAGTGACTACATTTCTTAGAAAAAAAAAAGTGAATAATCAACCTTTCATGTTAGCTGGAGTGTCTGATATGAATTGGATGAAAGTCAATGAGTCTACGGGTGACTGTATCTGTCAAGGATGGAAATGTAGAATGTGTCTCGGGCCCAAAGGACAAACCACTGAAAACCCTCGACTGAGATCAATGTTTACAGGAGTCCTGAGGATAGACGGCTCTCTCATACATATTCCTGCCAGCCGAACTGTTCTCTTCTGAGAACATGTTTGCATGTGTGCGTCAAGATGCGTCGCTGCCATACTGTGCTGCCCACTGAGTGAATGAGTTATCTCATCTGTCAGCGGCCATGCGGGGTCAGCTCTCCGCTTGCTGGGTGTGTCAGTCATCGGGCCATTAAAATGAAAAAGATTGGGGGAAAAAAGAGAAAAATATGCCCGCTTTCTCATTCTCATGGTGTGTATTTCTGTCTGGCCGGCCAGTGTCTGTCTAGTTTCCCAGACCCGCCTAATGACATTCTCTTGGGACAGAAAAGGCTGCAGATACGCCAAATGTTGTGATTTTTAACAGCACCCCATTAATGAGGGCTGAAGGTGGGGGCTAGCGCGTTATTTTTAGCCAACGATGATAGTTGAAAAATATATCTATTGCCCACACAAAATCCCCACACACAGTTTGGATGCTGTCATTCTTGAGCCGTGACTCAAGGGGAAGGTGGGAAAATGTGAAGTTTTGGAAGGAAAACGATGACGTGGTCTCTAAAGGCGTCTAAGAGGCCCCTGATAAGATCAGATATTACAAAGTAGCTCTGGCCATGGATCCTAAAAAAAAAAAAAATATTAGTGGCGTTTACTAAAGCTAATCACATCATTTTATTAATAGGCACTATTACTCTCGCTCATATTTTTGAACTAAACCTTGACCTGTACGAAACTTTGGTGTGTAATTTTGTCTCACATCATTATTTCTGCAGACATCAATGATATCTGCAGTCATGTGGAGAGCTGTGATTGGACCCTTTTCTCATTTCTGGGGTTCTCAGAAGCAGAATTTGTCATAGTTGGGTAAATCTATAGCAGTGAATGGAAGACTACAGAAATGTATCATTTATTCATTTTTTATTATATAATATCATTTTTGCATTCTTATTAGCTCCAACAGCAAAAAAAGAAAGAAAGAAAGAAAGAAAGAAAGAAAGAAAAAGAAAGAAAACGTTAGTGTGACTTTCCAGTCAGAAAAGAGAAGAATGTCAGATTTACTGTGACTCTCTCAGTCGCTGTGTTATAAATATCCTCATGCAGTGTTAACTAAATTATAAAAAGTGTTAACTTGCAACTGTTATATTAAAAAACAATTTTTACCTGATTAATTTACAAAATTACTTTTGCTGGTATAAGTTAATGTATTTAGGTTGAATCCGTCATGCTAAATAACATTTGTTTATTTAAAGAAAACCAGTTAATTTAGATGTTACCATTTCTTTTCCAGTGTTTTTAATGCAAATGTGATAAAACACTAAGTATTATCTTATAAATATACAATAACTTTGGTATTATTATATTTTTCAAATTAAAAATAGCGAGTCTATTTCAGTCTATTTTTATGTACTTAGAGATATCACAATTATAATTGGCTTATAATATAAATTGGCTTATACTGAATAGCATATGCAAAAGCCCAATTATATTAGGCTTCATCTTTTGATAGAGATATACTTAAGAAAAGTATAAGTATTCTAAGCATACTTGGCTTGTAGTTTTGTTTACTCTTTTATCTACATAAATACTTAGATTAAAATGTACTACTATTGCACTCAAAGTACACTTAGAATTATTCTTTTATGAGCTAAAAAGGATTTAGTCCCAATAAGTACTAAAATAGTACACATACAAGTATAATAGTGCATTGATATAAGTATACTTTCAACAAAGTATACTTGAAAAATGTACTTAAATGTTTACTTAATATACTTAGGGAACTAAAGGTTTTTTGTTTATTTATTTATATTTTTTAATTGGAACATTACTTAACATTATGCTAAACATACTCTCAAAACATACTAATGCCCTGACATCCACCCACAAACCACTATCATTGCGGAAGCACTGGGAAACACTCATGCTTTATTCAGAACAAGTCAAATTCTGTTTTTATTATGTCACAATATACTTATAAGTGTTTCACGGTATAACCCCGAGAGCCTCTGAAAGTGAAAGGGACACATTGCTTCCCTTCTGCTATACTAAACTGTCTCAAACTATTACTTGATAAATCAAAATGACTTCATTATGAAGAAAAATCCGATCCTTCTAACTGATCCTATCTGATTTATCTGTCTAGTGGTAGTGTGTTAACGGTTTCACAGGTTTACCGTAAATTTTCAAGTGTCAAACACAGGCATGCATAATAACGTCATAAAGTCGTAGTGTAGTGCCCTCTCTGTACAGCAAGCTGTAATTCAACGTAAAGCCACAGGCCGACGCTTAGGAAAGATCCCACCGTTAATGTGAAATGACAGTAAAGGAGGAAGCATCTCTCTGTGAGTTGCTAGAATGATGGAGGAGAGTCCTGAGAGAAAGAAATCCAAGCATGAATTTCAGCTTGAAAAATGTCTCTGTTGTTCTGAGCGGACAGGAATAGCCATCCCATATGTTTACACCCATTCAACGCTGCAAGATGTACTAGCGATGACTGTACCAAGAAAGGACAAAAAAAAGTCTGGTTTTCTACTTATGAGCGCATGTGTTTGTTGTGACCGTATAAAGACAAACGATGCCATAGAGACTCTGGAAACCGTGGCAGGGGATTTGAAGAGGAGGACAGGGTTTAAAACAAGCACAGCTTTTGTGGGGTGTTTTTGGAATTCCAAGTATGCCTTTTCTGCTCAGTTTTTGACTGTTCCTCTTGCATATGCTGTTTTAGAAGCAAAGGCTTGCTTTATTTAGTTAACTTAGTGGTGAAAATATAACATAGCTCCAAGTTTATCAGCCGATGATGCTAAGTGGCCTGCTTTGGCAATCTTTAAATATACTGAGAAGAATTAGGACACCAAGGAAATGTAGTATTTTGGACACATGAACTATATTTGACTATTTCCTGTAGCCTGAAGGCAAAAAAATATGCAACATGAGAACCTGGTGAATTTACCTAGTGTGTGAAGAGAATAAAGAGTTATATTTGAGTTTTCTAAGACATTACTGACCAGACCAGGCTGATCAAACGTTTATTTCTTTAGTTTTAGTCATCAGTAACTTAGTTTTCAATTTAACTGTAGTACAGAAGCAGCACTGATTTGTGTTTTGAATGTGACTGACTCAGACTGAGTGCTACTATTTTAGTGTTTCTTGATTTAAGTGCAGGTTTTGATACAGTTGGTAACAAGATCCCATTAACTGAATTAGAAAGGTTAGATGGTCTTTCAGGGAATTGCCAAATTGGTCTGTTTTAATTGGCAAAACAAAATACATGAATTGAGGTATTCTGCAGGGCTTGATCTTAGGACATCTTCTTTTTTCATTTAATTAATGAATGCATTCAAGGAGTCATAAGATTATTTATTTAAACATTTATTAGTTATATAATGAATTAAAAAAAAAAAAAGTAGAAAATCTGAACAAAGTTGTTCAGTTTTTGTAAAGCCATTTTTGTTTTTTTTGTTTTTTGTCAATTTAGGTAACTTTCATGGTTATTATTTTTATCTAACATTTAATACATTTTCATTCTAACCAAAATACTAAATAAATAAATAAAGGTTTGTGTCATGAATATGTTGTCCATTACATCATGTTTCTATTTTGGACTGCAGGATAGCAGTGATTTCTAATTAATAGCACCATTTAGTTGGGTTACTCATGAGAAAGAGAAAGCATTGCAAAGACAGAGAGAAAATGATTTATGATTTAGCCGAGCTTCAGAAATGACGACTTCTCAACTGCTCTGCAGGGTAATCTTAAGGCAGGCTGGAAATCTAGTAAGAGGCCATGCAGAAGGGGTGAACCATGAGGGATTCTTCCTCTGGGAAAGAACAGTGGTGTTAGAGGGTGAGGGCCCCTCTAGAGCTACATCTGAGGTCCCGGGCCCGAGGACCACCACGGCAGTCCACCATAACAGAATGACAGAGATCCCCCCACCCCCCGTTTTAAGCACAGTTAAGAATTATGCCATAATTAATTATTGAAATGTTGAACAGGGAGCATTCGTGTTGTGCAAGCTTTGCATACGTGTGCATTTGTGTAGAAGGAGTTGAACGAAAGTGTCTACGTCCATTTTTCTTCCCTTCCTGCTCTTCTCCATTCTTCCTCTCTCTGTCCCTCTGGTTCTCTCAGGGGGTCTCTGCTGGCCGGCGAGTTGCTCTGGAATGTTTGTCTCTCCTCACACTGGTCCCGGGAGGGACGTTGGTAGAGGTCAGCGTCCACCCCCCCACCATCCCCTGAGGCTATCAGTTAACTCAGTTAGCATGAGATACACCCCCATCCTGCTCCTCACAACACCAACACAACATCTCCAAGCCATTCGTCCATTAACACACATAAGAGCTGGAGCAGCACAGACTCATAACCTCTGATTGATGAGGCCTGTACTCTGACACAGGTTGCATGATAAAAGTTTGTAGAAGATTTTCAGTGTTTGAAATCATTCCTTTGTGAGCCCTTTTAAAGGAGCAGATCACCTAAAAATGAAAGCTGTGTCATCAATCATTTCTACAGAGCTCCACACGACATGTAGGAAAAAGATTGTATATTGTGGTCACAATTTAAGAACTCGTTCCCATGACTCGTTAATTTGTAGCCATGATTTACTAATTTGTTCCCTCATTTTATTGAATTTGTGGCCATGATTTACTAATATGTTCCCATCATTTGTGTATGTTTACATGACAATGATGAACTAAAAACTGAAATGTTTTTCCTTTGCGTTTTTGAAAAATTTTACATACAGACGACAATGTTGTCAAAATTATCCCTGTTCACACGTAAGCACGTGAACTACTAAAAACTCTGTATTATGCGTGCCAGGCCAGTAGTTGGTGATGCAACTACAGTTTTAAAAAACTTGCACTTTGGAACACGTTTACAAAAGTTTGTTTTCAGGCCCCCAAAATGCTATTGTCGTGAACAACTTATGCGTTTGACGTGAATAAAACGCATACGTTTTTCATTTTTAGCTGAAAATGGTGTTGTATAAACGCCCCCTAAAATAAGAGAACAAATTAATAAATCATGGCTACGATTTTCTACAATGAGGGAACAAGTTAGTTCCAAGTTGCCATGATTTAACCAAAATTTGGGAACTAATTAGTAAACCGTAGCTATGATTCACTCCAAAGAGGGAATTTACTACACAATTTACTACAACTAGGGAATGGATTCTTAAGTCATGGCCACATTTTAACTAAAATGAGGGAACTAATTAGTAAATTGTATCATGTTTACTACAATGAGGGAACAAATTAGCAGACTTTGGCCAAGAATAAACAAGTCATGGGAAGAAATTCTTAATTCGTGGCCACAATATATATTTCCTGGGGCTCCATAGATTCAATTCCAAAACCATTCCCACTATTCTCTATACGCTAACTATTGATAAGCAAACTTGGTAATATGTACATAGATATTCATGAACTATAAGATTAGTAAAGTTTGAATCTTTACAAAATGCTTGGGCTTAGGCCAAAATGCTAATTGGCAGGAACCGCGTAATGCATTTCCATTTTTTTAAATTTTTTTTTTTGCATCATGTCATTCACTCTGATTTTGTTGAGTGTCTCAGTTTGGGAAATGCATTCCTAAGTCGAAACAATGAAAGGAAATTGATTCTGTCGAGTGGCCAGTGAGTGCAGGGGACCTTAGGGAATATTTTAAATGTCACCACCATCTTAGAAACCACTCACCGAACGAATGTGACGCTTGAAACTGTCTGTTGATGATGTTGTGGCTTCATACAGCAACACACATACACACACACACACACACATACACACACACACACGCACACACACAGCTGGCATTAGTGAAAACTTAATATGGAAAACAGCTACTCAGAATGGTGCAGATCTCTCTCGAGCTCAATGTAGTCAACTGGAAATGACCATGAATAGCATATTTTAACTCAGAAGTCTAATTCTTGCTATCTTGTGCTTTCATCGCAGAGCTATATAACGTAACTCCCCCTCATCTGTCTATGCTTGCTCCCTCCCCTCTCTTTTTGCCTTCCTGGCTAAAATTTACTCTTCCTGTCGTTCGCCTCCCCTCACAAAGGCTATTTATCAGCCGGAGAGCAGCTCGGACTCCGCCGCTGAGGCATTCCGCCCAGCGACAAATCCACTTTATTGGAAATACAGACAGGATCCAGTCAGAACTGGAGCCAAACCAAGTTTTTTTCTTTTTTCTTTTTTTTCCTATTCGGTGCAAGGTTTAAGGTCGTGCATTATGGATGGCTGAGTTCCATCTGTGTGGAAATTACTTATGCCATATCAGGCAACCTCACAGTTCAACCGTCACAAGCTGGCAGAGTCCTCAACCCGACTCCTATCGGTGTGCTGATTTCTTTGTATAAAATACTAAACTTCTTGCTTGCTAGCATTAATAAACCTCACTGCAGTCACAGAAAGATCTTCAAAATAAATGTTACCAAAAATCAACTTTTGACCTCCTACTGCTCCGCTATCATTGGAAACATCACACATACTTGTTCACGTTTTCAAGTGCAGAAAAATTGCGAGGTTTAAGGCCATGCGTCATGGATGGCTACATTTCATCCCACTGGAAATTATTTACACCATATCAGCCGATCTAGCAGCTCAAGCCCCTTTCATAAGCTAGCGGAGTCCTCAGCAAGACTCCAACTGGCATACAACCCTATCCAGCATGCTCTTATAATAAAACCATACACGTCTTGCTTGCATAATACAAAAATTATTTTTCACCACTAATCAACCTTCAGTGGGTCAGGAGGATCCAACAATGACTAATCAGTTAGCGAGGTCAAAAGGTTTATCTAGATTTTTCTTTTTAAAACTTTGTTTTATGGTTTTACCCTAAAAACACTTTAGCTGTAACAAAGCTGTCAACACAGTAAACCTAAGACGTTTGCTTCTGTAAATGCATATTTAAATAGAGTCAGAAATATTATTTGTTTTGAGTGCATGAATGCAAAGTCGTATTTACAAGTGTGAAACTCAAATTTATAGATGATACACAAGTTGCTGAGTTACAACATTTAAAGGGGTGTGTCAATTTGAAACATCACAGACAAAAAAAAAATAAAAAATCTGTCTTTAAATATATGCTAAAAAATCAATGAAATCAAAAGCATATTTACTACCAACCTTCGTACAAAAAGTGTATTTCATAATGTATTTCAGTTGCAAAAGAAAAAAAATCCAATCTTACAGTAAGATATCAAAACTAGATATACAATTATTTAATAATGTTTATTTTTTTTGTTAATTTGTTGGTTCGTACGTTTGTTCGTACGTACATTCATTCATTCATAGGGCCATGATGGCAATACAGTTATTTTGCCAACTTGTCTGTAAAATATATGATGGAGCATCCATATATTACTAAGAGTAAGACGTGTCTGGTGGACATGACCACAAAACAGCCTAATCATATTTGTCTTTCTTAAGACTGACTTGTAAGACTGATATGTTGTTACCTACTCTATTAGAGGTTATCACTGGAACGCTTACACTTGCTTGCTTTTTCATGTAAGGAGAAGATGGAATGTCTTTTTTCTCACGATGACCTGTGCAGTCAAAATGAGAAACATACGAATGCCAGCGGCCTTCAGGCGTACTTTCTTTCTCAGTGGCTTGATTTGCCAAGAATGCTGCTCAGGTCTCTCGACCGATGTCCTGACCCTCAGCAGACCCCTGTCTCAGCTCTGCTTTCTGTTTGCGTCTTCTGCCTTGAGTTAGGTGTTCTGCGTGGCCTCGCTGCGGTCGCTGACCTCTGGATCTCTCCCACACAAGCGCCGCTGTGCCCCGGGCGCTTTCTGAAGCACATCTCCCAGAGCTGTGGGAGAAGAGGGAAATGAGGAAGATGCTTTCCCAAGAATAGTTTCTCCAGCAGGGTGATGGTGAGAGGAAGAGGCTTAAAAGAGGAAGTGCAGGGATTACAAGAACTCCCCTGCCGATCGCACAGGGACGCCTCACCGTCACCCAGACACTCCAGAGGATATTACAACAGCAGTCGTCTAGATCTGAATGATTCAGAGGTTCAGTCGGAAAAGAAAGTTTTGGTATCTGTCTGCATCACAGTCTTTTATAGTGATGTTCAATGAACGGTTTATCCAGAAATGATAAGTCATTCATAAGTCGCATAAGTCATGTACTCACCCTAATGATATTCCAAACCAAGTATGACTTATTGGGACAAAATTATTTTAATTATTTTTAAAATGTCTGAAGTGGACTATCGAAATGAAGTGTAACTGACTTATTTTCTTCTGTGGTGCACAAAAGGAGACATTCTGAAGAATGTCCACACTGCAATGAAAGTTAATGGTGACAGATGCTGTCAAGCTCCAAAAAAGCACCATAAACGTAGTTCATATGACTCGTATGCTGTGTTTCAGTCCTCAAAATGCATACAGTAGCTTTGTGCCAGACTGACATTTAAGAAGCTGTTAATTTCTGCTGCACCTATAAAATCACATATGCACTTATGCATTTTAAAATTTGCATTTAGTTGTGAGACGTGCAGGAACCGCTGGCATTTTTGACATTGACCTCAAATGTGCATGATCCCTTTAGAAAATTCATTTAAATGTTGAAAAATGTTAGTTCCACAGTTTCTTTTAAACTATTCCTTTAAATTGCATCAAGTAAAAGTTATAGTCCTTTATTTTGTTTTGCGAGATGACAAAGCTATTTTATTTTTCCTCTAAAATGTAACACACAGAGCGCCATTATGTCTTATTTGCTATTTCCATAACAGCGTATAATGTTGACGGCACGGTCCCCTTCCTCACACTTCCATCTCACAAGAGCCATTTATTGCCAGTCTCCCAAACGTAACCGCTGCTTACAGAAGGATATTACTCACACGCCGCTGCGCTGCCAAGTCTTGTTCCATGGACCACTGAGGTGTTTAAAGACAGGCATTCATATTTGTGCTATTTTTCCTCCTGCGAGTATTTCTCTTTTTTTCAATGCACATGTTTTCCCACAAAAAAAGAGAAAACACAAAAATACCATTATGATCAGTTCATAGAGAAGTCACAGCATGCACTTTAGCCTGTAATGTAGAGAAAAGAACCGTTCTGGGGAAATAAGCAGGTTTTTTGGTTTTGTTGTACATGAGTAATGAATGAAAGAATAACGAGTAATCCAGAAGAAAGCTGAAAGGATCTCTGAAAATGTGATGGAGCTCTTTGCTTACATGACATGACATCAGTCTCTGGGTGTGAGTGTCTCAACAGAAAACAAGGTCAAACATGTGCCTTCAGCGCTGTGGAAAAGAACTTAGTCTCAATCTGATCTTACAGAGCAATTACATTCACTGCATATATCAGGATTAGGGATGAGAAACCTAAGGAGTTCAGTGATTGTGGTTACGAGGGCACAAAGCCAGATTAAAAAAAAAAAAAAAGAAAAAAAAGAAAAATATATATAGTCAAACAAACAATATCATTCTTATTATCAGCGAGTAAATATTAAAGATGGAACAAAAAGTTTGAAAAACCATT
>JAFVLL020040027.1:0-76226 GCA_021397915.2 Tor tambroides | reverse complement strand
CGAGGACAGACAGTAGAAGTGGAACCCTACAGAGCTTTCCACTATAAAGACCCAGCCCCCCCCCTCAACCCCCAGGTTCCTCTGCAGTGCCATGCTGTTGGGCTGAAAAACCCACTGACCTGAATAGCAAACCTTATGAATGTCAGCATTCCCTGGTCACTGAGCTGTAAGCGAAGATGCTATAGAATTCCCGCCACGCAACCATGCAGCTGCTGCATGCAAATGAAAAATTTTTAATGGGTTACGTTGTCTACAAGCACACAGATATTTAAATGCGGGAGGCTCTGGATCATCGTCAACCTTTATAAAATATAACTGAGCGAATGAATGAAGGCTAAAATGGAGGAACAGTGGTGCACAGAGTGAGAAAGAAAATGAGACAGAGAGGGATTGTGGTACAGATGGAGACAGAGAACAAGGAAGGGGAGGGTCGGAAAAAAGAAAGCCTTTTTGGTTCCAGCACAGCTGTGCTTTTTGATGGTCGTGACATAGCAAGAAATGCTAAAAGCGGTGCGCATTCTGAGCAAGGATCTCTTTTTCTCACGTTCTTCCATTTTCAGCTACAGCCATTTTAGTTCCTAGCATTGTAATCAAGTTAACAGCAACTGATGTTTATAGGGATGGAGATCCAAGGGATTGATATCCATCACGGGGGTGAACAGAGGTAGAGGGGGGTTGCAGTTTTCCCATAAGGTAAAAGAAAAACAAAGGATGGGTATTTACAGACAAAACTCCTCACGGAGACACAGCACAAACAAGGCTCTGTTGTCCAAATCAGTGCCCAGGGCAGTGGGACTGTTTAACTGGAAAAACACGAGGACTTCACTACTTCACAGGGTGATTAGTCAAAGAGCAGCCCACTGTTAATGGAAACCGTCCCTTGCTTATGGATCTGCCACCCCCCTGGGGTCTGAAGAAGATGAAAGCCTTACGCACTAACTCGTCTGTTGCACGTGCTGGACCAAACACTACAATAATGATGATCGCATAGCCTCAATTACAAACTTTGAAGTGAATCATCGAAGCAAAAAATGTCAAATGCTGCCTTGCAGACTGATCTAGGGCAGCAAAAAATGAATAGTGCAGGGAGATGTGCAAAAGATAAATCCTGCATGAGGGTCCTATTTTGAGCCCTAGTTACACAGCATTGTCTAAATCTAATGGAATATAATTTAGCCAAGAAAGACTGTAACAGAGGTGACCCTCCCCTCAAGCAGATAGCATAAAATGACGGCGGACTTGCTAGCCATATTCACAATTACACACACAGACAAAACACAATTGTTTAATGCAGCGGGTGATGTCACAACGAATAGGATTAAAAAGCGATTTAATATCATCTGAATATGCTTTTCGTTTATGTGCTTCCAAACATGGGCTTAACGCTATAATCTCTTTGAGAGATTTGTTTTGAAACATGAAACATTGAAAGGCAAAGGCATGTTTAAACTGTTTCCTGATATTAAATAGGCCTATACCCTTCGGCTCATGTTACTACTACAGAACAAATGCGCCATTATGAGCAGGATGGATTGTCATAAACTCTCCTGATACTTTAAAACAGGTCGTGACAACAGAATGCTTGTGTCTTATTCCCTATCGGTGTATATAAACACCCCCGGTGAAAAGATGTTCTGTGTTAGGAGATGTTTGGCTAATTATCCATGCTCCACTGAAAAAAATGTCGCTATGGCAACCTCACTAGGTCAGCCAATGGGGGGGCCGCTAAGAGGAGGGGTGTGGTGAGGAGGCAAGGAGTTCTAAAATGGACTCTCACATTACACACGTAACACAATTTATCTGTCTAAAATGTTCAAAATGAACTATAGTATGTAGCATGTGTATGAAACTAGGCAGTATATGCGACAGATGGGCTGTATTGAACTTACCGGCTGAAATGAATTAATTGAATCACGCTTGATCACATAGGTGTGCGTGTTTCAGGGCCTGTATGTCTCAGCCATGTTCTGCGGTTATTCATCACAATTAACAATAAATATAAACAAACATTCAGCTTAAAGCCAGCGTCAATATCGTCATAATTTTCGCAATACAGACAAATAGAAAAAAACGTATGTTTTACTCGTTCATATGTTTTTATTATGGTTCACATTTTATGAGCTAAAAACATGCTTACAATAAAAATATTGCTTTTATATATATATATATATATATATATATAAAACACAATGGTTTAACAAATACTGATAAACGCTGAATATAAAAAGATACATTTTATGATATTGTGATCTATATAAAGCTTTGCTGTGCTTATCCTGTAATGTACTGTATAGTTTACTGAATGAAATCTGAAAAAGCACCTCTAAGAAAACAGTTTTGTCTCAAAGTGCACATCAGCATTGACAGTGTTGGGGAGTAACTAGTTACATGTAACAGTGTTACGTAATTTAATTACTAAATAAATGTAACTGTAATCCGTTACAGTTACTGAAAAAAATGTGTAATTAAATTACAGTTACTTATGAAAATGTTAACAATTACAAAGGGGGTTACATCTGAATACTTCTTTTATTAATATTTACCATTTCTTGTTACGATTTTAAATCTGTATTTAACCTCATCACGATCTCAATGTACAAAGATGTGCTAAAAGCACTTGAGAACCACTGATAGATAGCACCTGTGTGTTCATTTTTTTCCTAATACGACAACCATGGCATTTCTTCTTGACATCAATATTCATATAGTTTCTGTATTATTATTACTCTAAATGAAAATATACTGATTCCTACATAAAAATAACACTAGATACACAATAAGTTCAGACATGCTATTAGTCTGATATAATATAGATTACTATATGAATGGTATATATAATATAGATTTGTTCAGCGGTAACAAAACTAAACTTTTAACATCTCATATTTCAGATTAACGCTCAAATGAAATTCTTACAGTGAGTAAATTCTGTAATCATTTCAATATCACTGAAAGTAAAACCCTCTGCTGGTCAATTGCAGTACAACACACAATCAAGAAATCTATGATTCTGATCAAAAATCTTATGAAAATATGCATTTGTGCTAAATTATCAAGACCCTCATCTATTAAAGATGGGATCTTAATTGATGAGTGTCAGTAATTACATTCATATCATGCTGAAACAAATTCAGCTCGTCTTTGGTGCTAAATTCTTCCTTCTGGAATGTTCCTGAGCATCAGGGAGGCACAATTGGTCGATACAAAAGAACACTTATAATAACCAAAAACCAGTCTTATGGCTAAATATATAGCTATTCTCATTACAGCTTGACAAATGTAAGGCACTTGGTAAAGGAGGGAATAATACATAGTGTACAGAGATACAAGGGTCAATTAAAAAAAAAAATAAATTATAAATTCATGTTCAGTACTGTACTGGATATAAAAACAGTACTGAACGATACCCTGATGTTTGTTAGAGTCTGTATGGCACTCCAGGAACAGTTTGTTTTTGGTGTTTGGCTTTAACAAGCACGACAGTTAATCTTTGAGGTATATCCAGCTTCATTGTAAGTTGGCAAAGTGAGTGAGTGATTTCTTATTTACAGCTGTTCTAAGTCTCACCCCGGAAGTGAACAAAACGGGGTGAAAAATTCAAGAGTTGGTACCTCTGAAGTCTGAAAGCTGCCTCTGTAAACTCAGGACAGGACGCAGTGGGTAAAGCACCAGTTTTTCCAAACTAGGTCACGGAGTCTGCAAAACGAACAGTCGACGCTCACGTCACAATCAGTACTGATAAAAGAGAATCAAAGAAGTGTGACCTCTTCAGAAAGGGGGATGTGGAAAATGAGCCCATTATCTGGACCCTTTCAGCAGGCCGAGCTGAAGTGTGAAGGTCACTTTGGGCTTGTTAAATGTCGTTAAACAAAGATGAGTCCTGCTCACACCAGGAAGTGCGTATATCCCTCCGCTCCAGTGACGATAACATCCATCCAGATTCTCATGGCCTCTGGGGAAGGAGCCACCATGTAATAAACCCGGTCATGTGTCTTCACGCTAAACGTCAGAGAGGGGTTTGGGCTCTGACCGAATAAAAGAGTGTGGATAAACAAGATTAATGGAAGGAAATTACTTATCAACTGGAACATTTTGCACCCTTTTCACAAAATCAGTATAGCTATGTATAGCATGTACCGCAGCCCACCTTGTGCGCGTTCTTTAGGTGGTCGTAATACACTTCCTCAATGGCTTGGAAGTAGATAACACCCTTCATTTTGGTCTCATGTTTATCTGGAGAAAAATAAAACCAGCCATGTTTTTTTTAAAAAAAAGAGCATGTGGTTTAACCTTTATTAAACTGTATTATTTATACAGAGTAATAATACAGCTTTTAAAAGGTTAAATGAAATATTTTATACATACTTCTAAGTGTAAAATAAAAGCGGTGTGTAACAGATAAGATCAAATCTTTGTATGATTAATCTGGTTTGATTTGCAGGTTAGTGCTGGAGTAGCCATTGTCTCCTGTAACGTTTGTGAAGGGCACAGCTCAGTGTTGCCCCCCTGTGGTATAAACTAGTTTCATGGCAAATTTATTTTGAATCGCTTATTAATAAGTCTTCTTTAGTTAATAATTCAAGTTTACATTTCACTGTCCAAATTTTATTCAGAGGTATTACAATAAATAAATGCAGACCGTGGGTTCAATATATCTGGCCTGCTGATAATTATCACTGAAAAATAATTTTTTTACAAAAAGGTTGATTTTTACCATTTTGTAAAATGTTTTATATTGCAAATGTTTCCCAGCACAATCATATCTCTTTTACCAGAAGAATTAATGCAAGTGCACTACCAAAAATATATACTTCACATTTTTTTTCATCTCCAAAATTCTCTATTCTAAAGTCTCTATTAGAAATGCATTACTGTAAGAACATTTTCAAACTGTTCATATAAAATGAGAGACAATCACATTTGATATTCACAGCAGGCCACAGACATGGTTGATAAAGCTTGATAGGTTTGACTAAATATTCAGTGTAATTACCAGCATAATATGCCAGCGTCCTTCGATTGCGGTCAAAGACGAACCAGCGCTTCTTCCATGTTTTGATTTTCCCACCCATTTTGACCAAGAACCCCCTGCAGGTCTTCTCAGTGACGGCCAGGTGAAAACAAGTTTCAGGATGGTGACCGGCCGCCTCGATGTGACCTCTCAGGTCAAAGTCATCCTTTCTCACTGGGAGGTATCGTGTCAGCGGACGAGACTAGACACAAACAGCAAAAATCTAATTAGTGAGCGTGTCTGTGTAAATACGTGCAAGCACGATTGTAAAGAGTGAGAGAAGGATCTGCTTAACTAGCTACATTTTGTGTTAGAATGTTACATACTAGATCAGAGGCAGAGATGCACTGATTTATCAGCCACACATACAGACTGTTTACTGATCAAATTAAAACTATCGGCCATGAGGGTTTAATGTGTGATTAATGTTGTGTTACTGTTTTTTTTTTAATTTTGCTTTTGTGCTCTTTTAGAATTTATGCTGCTTTTGTTTATTTTATCTCAATAAGTGTTACTGGGTACTCTCTTTAAAGTGCTCTTTAAATAAAACACTAATAATAATAATAATAATAATTATTATTATTATTATTATTACTACTACTATTAAATAATATTTGATTTATTGCGTTTTATAGGATGTTCAACTGCTAAAAATATAATATAGAAATATGGATGACAAAAAAATATCTTAACAGTTATGATGCAAAATACAGGCCTTGTCTATTAAAAAAATCATATACACACAAACATACATACATACATACATACATATATATATATATATATATATATATATATATATAAAGTGTGTTTGGATATATATAGTTTTTCTATAGACGAGGCCTGTCACATATATATATATATATATATATATATATATATATATATATATATATATATACACACACACACATATACATATATATATATATATATATATATATATATATATATTTATATGGATGATAAATTCTAAAAATCATCTGACAGAGATGACATGGCAAGAAGTTAATTTTGGATCCTGGCTGTCTCATGTCATAAAAAAAAAAAAAAAACGATTTAGTTGCTTTAAACGCATCAAACAGAAGAAA
The DNA here is from genome assembly GCA_021397915.2 of Tor tambroides. Classification (NCBI taxonomy): domain Eukaryota; kingdom Metazoa; phylum Chordata; class Actinopteri; order Cypriniformes; family Cyprinidae; genus Tor; species Tor tambroides. The sequence continues at coordinate 70,124 of JAFVLL020040027.1, read as the reverse complement.
AACTTCCCTCAAGATTAAAAAAAGCATACAAAAAAACATACTTTTGCTTTTATGATGCATCACATAATTAAAATATATCAAAAATTGGTAAAAAAAAAAAAAAAAAAAAAAGAAACGTTTAGAAGTACAAATATTAGAATTGAAAATTGTTATATTAGAATATTTATTTGCATTTATTATTGTTTATTCATTGTGACTGCCTTAAAATAGTTTTTTTTTTTTTTTTTTTTTTAAATCTATGCATCCATAAATAGAGTTCGAATTTGATGAAATACTTTAAGATGAATCGTCCTCTGCTTCACTTTTCTTGTCTCCGTCTCTCTCTGTTCTCCCTCTTTCACTTGAACTCTCCAAGTCTCCCAGAGCTTCACCTCTTTCTCCACTAGTTTCTGTCTTCGGTTAGTCTCTTCCTGCAGTCTCCTCTCCAATTCCTCCCTCCTTCTCCTCTCATCTTCAAGAGCCTGCCTGCGCAACTCCATCTCCCGCTCCTGCAGAGAAGAAAGAAAAGTTCTGTTTCATGCATCTGTATATTGGTGTCTTTAAGCATGCAGATTGAGAGAAACTGATGTACCCTGTGCTCCAGCAGCCTGTTCTTCTCAGCTTGAGCTTCTCTTAGCATGCGCTCCATCTCCTCGATCTTCGCCATGTTAGCTGTGCTGGCGCTGTACAGACCACACATGCACACTTTTGTTAGACAGCGTGTTTTACGCTGATGATTTTCAGGTCTCAAGATTTTAGGAGCAAATTTCATATAAAAGTAATGTATTGTCCAATAAAACCAGAGGTTTAAAACCCTCAACCTCATTTGGCAATGTGTCCCAGAGCATCTTAAGCTTCAGCAACTTGGAGCGACCTTGGAATGCAATAAAAATTCCTCAGACGGGATGTGTTTATATCTGGGCTACTTAAAGGCAGACTTCTGTCTATACAGCATCCTTATAAACAGTAATAAATGCATTTAAGCACACAATAGAGATACACACACTTCTTATCACTACACACAATTTTAATGGCAACAATGTCATGATATAGTGTGTTTATAAAGCTGCCTTTAAAGTGGGTGTTACTATGCTTTAAATTTTCTTATTTTACAAAAAAGCATATCTTAGGTTTCCAGTAAATATCTGTAAAATGGACAAGCTAAACGCTTAAATACTAAAAGCAAAATAAAAGCTTTGAATTGTTAGAACAGACCTGTCCTGATCTTGAACAAAGTCATGGTCTCACCTCGAGATGTTGTCTGGTGAACAGGCGGAAATGCTGGTCTCTAGGCTTTCTGTACTGTCCACACTCATTGTGTCAAAGTTGAGCCCGTTATCCATGTAGTGAAACGGCTCCAGGAAGACGTTTGTCTCAGAAACTGTCCTATTTGACATCTCACTCATTCTCTGCCTCTCGTCATTCAAAAACAGCTGACCTGCTGCAAGAACAAAGGGGGGGGGGGGAAGTAATAAAATGAAAAATAAATGTATTTCTCTAGACATTCAGAATAATTTCTGAACGATTGTGTGCCACAGAATGCTGCAGAAATGGCTGCTAAAAAAAAATCAGCTTTGGCCTCACAGGAAAAAAATTACACTTTAAAATATTTTCAAACAGAAAACAGTTATTTTCAATTGTAATAATATTTCACAATATTACTGCTTTCACTGCATTTTTGATCAAATATATGCAGCCTTGGGTATCAAAAGAGACATCTTTTTCCAAAAATGTTAAAAAACTTAATTATTCGAAACTTTTGACTGGTAGTGTATATATCAGCCAACATTATATATAGCTTCTATGTGGCTGATAGTGTGTTTACTAAGCAAAGACAAAATAAGCCTATTTTCAAGTCGATTTGTTGATCCCTGGATTAGAAATAGTATTTTTTTCACAATTTTTTAATTAGATGTCAAGTCAAATATAAGTCCTATAGAAATTCAGATTAGTGTACATGTTCACTATATATATTTGTAAATGTAATAAATGTAATTAGATTATAATTAATATAATTATAATTTCATTTTATTAAACTGATTGAAAATGTTTCAACAGTCATCTCAGAACAGTCAAATAGCAATAAAATTAATAAAAAGAAGAAAAAGAAAATGAATATAATCCAAAATAATAAATCATTTGTATACATATAATAATAATACAAATAACACAAAACTCCAGGCAGACATTTCTACACACTAAGTATGTACTGAAGAAAGTAACAAAATATATATATTTATATAATATATATTATTTATTTGCATATATTTAACTAATACAAATAAATATACTTAATTGATTTCAGAAATATGATTATTTCTCTGCTTAAAACTTTTAGAATTGTAGACCTGCAGAACTATCAGTGTCATAGGATAACGGTCAGTGTGTTACCCTTGAGCAGGCGGCGGGTGTCCAGGTCACGCGAGGTGACAGACAGAGTGCGGGGGAGTACACTACCACAGCTAGAGCTTTGAGACAGTGGCATATGGGGCTACAGGATTAAGAATATAGAGCAAACGAGACTGTTTAAACCTCTCTTCCACATAACAAAACAATGTGTGCTGAAATGTTCAAGATTTTTTAAAGATGGTATCAAATACTTTTCCTATGTGCCGTATCTGTTGTCTGACCTTTGGAGACAGACTGCGATTAAGGGCAGAGTTTAAGGTTCCGGAGCTCTGCCTCTCTCTTTTACGGGACATTCCGCCGTCACTCAGCAGAACTCCGCCCTCTTTACTGCCATTGCTCCGCCTCCTCTCCTCCAGAGAGCGAAAGTGCTGGAACATTCAGAAAGACAGGTAAAATAATAGTCTTTCAATATTGAAAATCTTTGTTTGTCATTACTGAGCTTAGTTTCTTACTCATAGAAATGGGTTATGTTACCTCCTTCATGGACACAGGGTTGAGAAGAAAGGCTTGACCACCTGTCAGCTCAGAGTACTTCCTTTCCAGAGATGCAAGGTTCTCCCGTTCCTGAAAAGAAATTAGTAGACCATTCAGAAATGAACAAATCTATCTGTACACATTATGCATGAATATTATGTCATTTACTCTAAAGAAAGATAGTACTAGCACAATGTTCAAGCAAAACATTTCATATTAAGAAGTGTATACAGATGATAAAGCTGTACATGTACAGCTCAAAAAATTATTTGGCCATTTTTAATAAGTAGAACATGTCCATAATGATATCTTAAGGGAAAGTGATTTACATCTACTGAAAATCACAGCCGAGTTCATAGTTGAAAGCTGTTGCAAAAATATCTTGAAATAATTTAATTAAATAATAATAATAATAAATAGAGAAGTCAGAGAAACAATTTCTTATTGTTTGTTTGCAATGTCTTGGTTTGACAGGTTATGAAATGAAATAATACATTTATATATATTAATATAGGCTTTGCAAGTTGTATATGGATTGTTCAGTGCTGTTATTTTGTTTTATGTGCAAAAATATGTGTGCCACTGTTACATGCATGTGTAACACTGATGTTTATATTTTTAAAATTGAAAAAAAAGTTGATCACTAAAAAAACCGATACATTTTAAATGTGGACAAAGTGTCCAAATACTTCTCACAGGCACTGTATGTTTATGTATGTATGCTTTATACTTATATAAACACTTATATAAACACATTCTGTGTAAACATACCCTTTGCAGCATATAAATGAGGTTGCTCTTCTCCTTCAAAAAGTTCTCCTTTTCCCTCTGTGCCTGCTGGGTAATCTGGGTCGACTGCTTCTTCAGGGTAAGTAGCCTCTCCTTTAATGGATGCAGTTTTTATGTGCAGAAGGAAAAATATAATTATAAAAAGCTCTTTGTCCTCACACAAACACTCCATGATTAAAATCCTCTACACACCTTGCGAGTGACAACAGATCTCTGATATTCTGCAATCTCTCTGAGGAGTTGCTGCATCTGTGTCTCCTTCTCTTCATCTTGACGGCTCTCTTTTTCCAGCTGCTGAAACTCCAGATCTTCAAAACGCTTCGTTTCCGCTTCCAAAGCTTCAGTGTCCTACCAAAAAAAAGCCAACACTAAGCATGAGGCAATAGATTACATTTTTTACATCATGGTGCAACTCCAAACTAAACTAAACTGAAAAATCAGCAGCAATTCACAAGATTGTGCTAAACAGAAAAGAGACAAAAGGGCAAATTCTCAGGAAACTTTGGTATGTTAAAAGACACAGAGAAGAAAGGCCTACCAACAAGAACAAAAGGTATTTCCAGAGCTGTTGCAGAGAGGAAAAACACATCAGGAAGTGTTTGTGAGAGACAGACAGCAGGATAGTTGGTGGGCACAGGTACGAGGGAGACCACGGTAACTGACTGACCCTGGATAGCTGATTCTGGAGCTGCTCCTTCAGTGCTTCAGGACAGGTGTCCAACTGGGTCTTCTGCTCTGAGATCAGCTCAGCTAGCCTCTCTACTTTAACTCTCTCTGCCTCCAACAGGGCTTTGTCCTACCGTACGGATGGCGCACACATACAGAGCACACAGCGGTGAGATGGACACAAATAGGACGGACAAAGAAATAGAGAAAGTGCAAGTTTGGGTTAGAGCAAGGAAGAGATCAACTGGAAAAAAGGGAGGCAGATGTGATGTCAGTGGGTGGCTTTCATTAATAACGGAGTACAAGTTTTCCTCCATCTAAATAGTTCACTAAAACATTTAAATGTACTCACCTCAGGCCATTCAAGATGTAGATCAGTTGGTTTTTCATCAGAACACATTTGGAGAACTATAGCATTATACCATCTGCTCACCAATAGATTTTCTGCAGCTTTTCGCTTCATAAGACGGGCTGGAGTCATGTGGATTACATATGGATTATTGTGATGTCTTTATCAGCTGTTTGAACTCTCATTCTGACGGCACCCATTCACTGCAGAGGATCCTTTGGTGAGCGAGTGATGTAATGTTAAATTTCTCAAAATGTGTTTTGATGAAGAAACAAACTCATCTACATCCTGAAATTAAAATTTTCAGCAAATTTTCATTTTAGGAAGAACTATTAAGTGCAAACTTGCTCGTAAATCAAGATTTCTGTGTAAAAATGTTCTCACGCAAGTTTTACATATAGTTAGTGAATGTTTGAATTTTTGGAGACACTAAACTTTGTCCTGAAGCATTGATATACTATACTGAATTATTTCAAGCTGTACAACTACATTGCCACCTGATGCTTACCTGAGTTTGATTTTTTTTAGCATTTTTCTCCACGTTGGCCATTTTTTCGTTGAGCTGTTCCAGCATTTCTTTATCGCTCTGTAGCTGAGCCACTTCTGCCTCCTGCTCCCCGTCTAAAAGAGCTCTCTCCACCTCCATCTAATGACAGAATCAAATGTTTATTGACTTTAGCTTCACTGCACAACTAAAATTAAAAGCATTAACGTGCCCCTATCATGGATTTTTGAAAATTACCTTTCATGCAGTGTGTAACAGCTCTAAGTGAATGAAAACATCCTGCAAAATTTTAAATCTAAGAGTGAACTGTGTATAAAATTATTGTCTCTCACAAAAAAATAGTCGACTCTGAATCACTGAAACGAGTCGTTTTTAAAAACGAATCCCAAGTCGTTTCATGTTGACGTCAACATGAAACTTTAGTATATTGCCCGCCCAATTATTGGTCTTTTCCAAGTAGGGCTCGCTGCAGCCCGCAAGATCCAGGAGGCGTGGTTGGATCCACATCTAGGGGGTGGAGATTGGTAGGTTTAGGGGTGGAGATGGGTGGGTTTAGGGATCAGGGGGTGGAAATGGGTAGGTTTAGGTATATGTAAGGTGGGAGGAGTTGGATCTGGATCCAACCACGCCCCCTGGATTTTGTGGGCTGCAGCGAGACGCTCCTCATCTTTTCGCATTAGTCTGAATGGAAATGCAAATTCATTCTTTGCCACTAGGTGCCGCTTTTGGATCAGTAAAATAGCGGTTTCCCCGGTAATGGCTGTAGACAAAGCAGCACTGCTCCCTGCTATTTATCAGGCATTACAGGCAAGATGAAATGAAAATGAGACCAATCACTGCAGATTAGCGTCACACAAAGGAGGGGTTTGGAAAAATGAATCGTTGAGCGAATCGTTTGGGAGTCCTTGAGCAAATAAGGGGCTGTTTACACCCGGTCACTTCATGCGTTTTTTCTGATTGGATAGCTATCCGATCGTGAAAAGACCAGGTGTAAATGCCCTCTGAAACGCATTCGAGACGGATATAAATCTGATTGCTCAAACCACTTCAGAAGGTGGTCTGGGCCGCATTCCAGATGAAACTGAACAAGTGTAAATGCATCTGGTTGTTGAAACCACATATGCTAATTTTACTCCTCCCAAAATATTAAAATAATAAACGTGTGAGAGCGTTTTATAGGCTATATGGCATGTTATAATCAGATATGACAGCGCTAATGCAACAAGCATCCCCAGGGATGAGTAGCTGAGTATCTCTTCAGCAAGCCGACATGCAAACTGCAGCGAATGAAACTGAAAAGTAAGTCGCAGACGCTCAACACACAATCATCTTCATTAAAAGTAGTGAGACTAACCTATCTTTCCAGTGCTGATGTCGCGCTCTCTCCTGTTGCAGTCTCTGATATTGAAATGAGCTAATGAATAAAATGCAGCGCCTATGTATTGCTTTCATTGACTTGAACTCTGTTAAATTTGCATATAGCGCGGGAATTGAAGAACGGATTTATATCCGTTTCGCGAAGACACATTTATGTGGCCAAGTGTAAATGGAAACGTTTTAACAAATCAGATAGATATCCGATCAAAGAAAACACATGAAGTGACCAGGTCTAAACAGGCCCTAAGGTAAAAATAAATGCATATTATAAGACAATGAAAGTGTTTTTTTGACCTTGCATGCATGTAAACCTGTTGTTGGGGACTCCCAAAAACAAAATATGAACCTTTCATTACCCATAATAGGGGCACTTTAAAAAAAAAAAAAAAAATGATGGTACTTGAAAAAAGTTGGAAAAAAAATTAAAAAAATTTCACAACAAAATTACTAAAACTTATATTTAAATAAAAACACTACAAAACATTAAAAAAATTCTATAGTAGTACATAATACTAAAATAACATTGCAGAATAAAAGTAAAGAGTCTAGAGAGTCCATCTGTAAGAGTTATTTACTGCCAGACATGAAGAAATTTACATTAATACATTTCTCAGATGCTTTTAATCGAAACGGCTTGTGATTTCTGGGAATCGAGCCCATGAGCTTGGCGTTGCTAGCGCCACGCACTACTGTTTGAGCTTCAGGAATGATTATTAAACATGTTCCCTCACTTTAAAACACAAAGCTTCTCATTCAAAGCACACACACCTCTCTGATAGACTCGTCCATCTGTGTGTCTAGATCTCTGATCTTCTGTTCAAGTTCCTCGATGTTGTTAAGCACCTGAATCCTCTCCTCTTCAATACGTGTCACTTCCTGTCTCAGCTGCATATCTTCAGAAACCTGCTAAAAAGATACAGAAACAAAAAAAAGACCATTTCTGGATGATGACTGGGAAATTCAGTTTTTGTTCAAACCATAAGGACAATTTTAGAAGTTTAGCTGAACTCCTGCATAATTCATTAGTCTCCTATAGTCACATCACCTCTCCTTCACTAATTTAACAGTCACAAACATATAATCACAAATACGTGACAATGTAATGTAGAAAAGATGGATTAAACATTCACAAATGCAGTCATTAAGACCTGACATGAGATTGAACTCTAAAATGAATATCCAGCTCCTCATGACAGCTCTTCATGGAGAGTAAACTTGGCCGGTTCTGAGGCCACGAGGTTTCCAGTGACAGCGCAGAGGAATGTAGCTGAGCAACAGATGCCAGACTACATAGCCGCCACTGTCTGATAATGGCGTCTAATCTCCATGCATTTGACATTTACCGAAAATATCCAGCAGCGGATGGGTCTATGCATATGTTTAAATGCAAACTGTTACTAGCAATAGCAAAATGAGTGTCACATGAGAGTTTATTAAGAAATATTGCTTGAGAGTAGAGGATAAGTGTAGGGGAAATGATATGCAGATCTGCATTCTTTCCTTGCATTTCTGTGTTTCTTTCCAACAATTACTGTCATATGTGTCTTGAGCACACACATGCATAGCAAATCCACTGGGAATAGAGTCATTTCCCGTTCCTCTCCTCTTGCAGGAGAAGCAATAACTGCCTTTTCTCTCCTGAGCAAGTCTATTAAACTCAAACACACCATTATGTCATTATATGTATCCAATGGAAAAACAGAGTCCACCACCCCCTCTTAAGCTGGAATTGACACCTTGTGTGTTTTAAACGCAGAGAGAATCTGGTTTAAAACTTGTTTCGGTGTCACTGCAAAGCGTGCGAGGTCAGCGTTTTTAAAAGGTCAAAGTTCACACTTTCATGCTGTTTAGAAAGACATCAGTTAGATATAAAGACTCCACAGCATTCCCAAACTGTTTTGCATACTTTAGATCCCTGAGGACTGCATACTTTCCAATGCATCATTAGTTCAATCTGGGATAGAGTACACAATTAGAGATTAGATTTGAATACATGGTGTGTATATATAGTAAGAACAAATATCACTGTGGCAAGAAATAACAATGTAATTTGTAGCTGAAATTAATAGTCGAGTGAACCTTATAAAGAAATGACTAATCAGAAGCTACTATAAAAATTTCTTTCAAAATTTTAAAATGAGCATCAACTAACTATACAACAAACACTAAGATATATAAACACAATTTAAATATATATACATTTTTTTACATTAATGAGAATTAGTAAAAATCAGTTCCGTCAAACGATTAATCGTGATTAAATCGCCTCCAAAATAAAAGATTTGTTTACATAATATATGTGTGTGTACTGTGTGTATTTATTATGTATATATAAATACATACACATGCATGTATATATTTAATGAAAATATTTTATATTTATATATTAAATATATTTATATATAATATAAATTATATAAATATAAATATATACATTTAAATAGATGTAAATATTTTCAAAATATATATACTGTATGAGTGTGTATTTATATATACATAATAAATATACACAGTACACATATATTATGTAAACAAAAACTTTTTTGACAGCACTAGTAAAAATCATGCTTATATTTTTTGTGTTAGATAATTATATATTTTTAATTAATTCAGCATACATTAAATTTGGTACAACATATACTACAAATTATGTAAAATATTTTATACAAATAATATATCTTTATATATAAATCAATAATATCTCATTGATTTATTTTACATTGAAGTAATAAGAATTTAGTAATGAGAATAAAATACATAATTATCATTAAAAAAAAAAGCAAAAAAACATAATGGCCCTACAAATAAGATTCATTTTCTTTAGTAAAAAATATTATTACTTGTTTTCCTTATGATTTTGGGATGAAATATGAGCTGAACATGCTTTTGTGTATGATATTGGTTTTGTGTATGATATTGAACCAGAAATTGATTTTCACTGTTTGACATCAGTAAAGGCCCGTTCACAACAAGTACGATAACTATAACGATAATGATATAAGGATATAGTTTTAAAAACTGATCTTAGCTTAAAAGAACAGCAGAATCCATACTGCAGACGAACAATATTGTTGGAATTGCTTTTAAAACCATTTTTCCAGCAAATGAATGATAAAAACACTGACAGCCAATCAGAATCTATCCTACTTTAAAGACCTCGAGCAATGAAAGTGGCAGATGACAAAACTGCATCATGAACTTGTAATAAACAGAAAGATGTTGTGCATTGGTGTGCTAATAAGCTAATATAATTATTGTTATTATTATCTTTATTGTTATAGTTCTTGGTGTGAATGGGCTTTCATGGTACATGCAACATGTTGGAAAATCAAAAGTCCTTTTTTGCATTCAGGAAGAAATGGCACAGTGTCTCACCTTGCTGCGGAGGTGTGGAGAGGGTGAGGGGACTGAGCTCCGCAGGCTGGTGGTGGGTGACTGCGGCCTGGTCTCCCTGTGTCCGCTGAGTCTGCGCTGTCTCTGGGTCATGATCTCTCCACGACCCTTACCCAGAAACCCGCTGTCCAGAGATGCTGCTGCAGAGTCTGAGAACACAGATTCGTCATCAGACACCTGCAGCTTCTCCAGCTCTCGGTTGATCTTCTGCAGGTCCAATACGGCTGAGACACCCGAGTCGGTCTCCATCTGGCCCAGTTCAGACCGGCCCAGCTCAGAGCACAGGCACAGGATAGTCTCAAGACGCTGACGTTCCTAGAGTGGAATGAAAAATGTTAATCATTGACAATAATCATTGACAGATTAAAAAAATACATTATGATGCAGAATGAATATTTAAGATTCTGTTTATGTAATTTATAATCTGATATAATGCAAAATAGAAGCATTTTCTACCAGTCTCAGAGTTTTGGAGAGCATTGTATCTAATACATAATATTGTAAACAAAACTGGCCGGCTCAAAAGTCTGGAGTTAATCTTTGAAATATTAGATTTTACATAAAACACGTTGTTAAGATTTGTATCTCTTTAGCAGTGCATTGTGGAATTTGGCCCTGTGGAATTGAACTAATTTAGTTGCACACAAACAAACACACAAACATACACGGCACACAGCCCTGCGGTCAGATCAGATGGTTTGACTACAGATGCACTGCTTTAGCTCAGTTAGCTCAGTCATGTGACCATCTAGAGGGAACGTTTCAGGTTTTTATAGAGGTCTACGTGTAAAGCAAAAACTAATTTAAAGTGTGTTTACCAGCTGGTTCGTACACATGTAAGGTTTTGGTTTAGCTGTGAATGAAAGTTCGTTAAGTCTGTAGCACATGAAGGAGTGTGAACAATCCAGTGAACCGCACTTATAATGCTCTGGGCCAAGAACACGGCACAGATCAAAGTCCCTTAGACACTTTCATGTCTCACCACTGTCTCAAAGGAAGCAAACTGAAACCCAAAGAGCTTAATTCAAGCCTTAGAATTATAGGGAATTAAAGTTAAAACAATATTTCAGAATACTAACAAAATTACCTCCCTTAATCATTGATTTCTATGAATTTATGAATTTATAGAGCTAGGTATAAAAGTAAGCTATAATGTGACTCAGACACAAAAGTGATATATAATATAATATAATATAATATAAACACAATATAAACACTTAATAAAATATTACTTATAATATATTTTAATATATTTATATATACATTTTATATTAGATAAACATATGATTTAAAAGTATTAATATAACTACTATATTGTGATATTAATATAATCATTATATTATGAATTATATTAAAAAATAAAATTATAACAATAAAATATAATTATATATATTTATTTTATTTGTAATGTTGTATATTGTGTAAATATTTTTTTAAATCATGTGATGTGATTTTAAAGACTTATTCAACATTGTCATAATTTTAAAACTACAAGAAGAATGAAGAATTGATAGATTGAAACTATTTGTACCAACCCAGAATTATGAAGCCTAAAATTTGAGTCACTGACCCACTGCTTTAGACTCACTAGTGTAAGTGTTTCTCTGGGTGACTGAAGGTCTTCTTACCAGTCTTTCCACTTCCTGTTCTCGTAGTCTCTCATCTCTTTGTCTCTGATGATAATCTCGGAGTTCTTCTTTTCCACTGAGAGAACTGATACTGCCCCTCCTCGGCCCCATGCCGGGCCCCAGGCCTCCTTTACCAAATGATAGCCGCCTTTCTCCTACGCCTAGATCCAAACATGGGGCAGAGCCCACAGAACAGAGGCTGGCCCGGCGAGAATTGCTGGTCACGTTGGCTGTCACGGTCACATCTGGAGGCTTCTCCAAGGACGGAAGGCTGCGGCGTGGTTTGGTGGTACGTCGGGGTGGCAAAGAAAGCACCGGGGCATCTCCTCGATACAACCTGGGCAGAGAGCGACTATGTCCTCCCAGGCCATTCAGAGAGCCGGTGGAGTATTTCCTTTGGCGGAGTGATGGGTCAACGGTGGACTCCCCATCTCTTGCTAGCAACCTGCGCCCCAAGCGAGGACTGGAGGGCATGCTGGCTGCCCCGCTTGGACCTCGGCGAGATGAAGGAAGAGCATCGGTCATGTAGGATGAAGAAGAGCCATTCCACATAGAAAGGAGTGAGTTGGCAGTGTTGGGATGTCGCCCTTCAGAAGGGAGGCAAAGCAACAGGTTGTCCTGCGACTGGTGACGGGTACGAGTTTGGGTTGGGACTGGACTTATGGGCCGCTCTGAGTGATGGGGCGATGGTGGCATGCTCAAGCTGCTGGAGGGTGTGTAAGGGGAAGGGACTCGTATAGAAAGGGGTGGACGGTCCTGTAGATAGGAGGATGCCGATTGGGGACTGGGAGGTGGGGACAAAGTGAGGTAACCGCGGTCTGCAGTAGCCTTTAAGCTGGCCTCCAGAGCAGACTTTCTGCGCTGCAAGCTCTCCATCAACTCTTGAAGCTCCGCCTTGGAACGTGTGCCACGAACACTGGATCCAACCAATGTACCACCATTTGAATGAAACTTTGTTGCATCTGGGGGAAAAAAAAATGTATTTATGTCTGTGCATATACAAATATGGCACCCAAAGTAGGGTCGAACAAAATCTGAGTCATGCCAGATTTCATTTGTTGTTGTGTATCTTGTGACCTCTCAAATCTTTCAAAATCTGCTCAGTGATTCCATGACCAATGAGAAAAAAAGAGAAAAAACTTAGAATCTCAGAACACCACGGAAATTCAGATTCCTTGTGATATGACCCTTTTGAGGTTTAATATGCAAGGTCTTTAGCCATAAATTCAACTGATATCTAATTGTGGAAAGGTAATGCGTGAAGGAAGTTCCTCCTAAACCAAATGAAACATCTGGAGGCGTGCAAATTTTAATTGAGACCAAAATGTCCTCAGGGAAATGACAGAGCAGTTATGCATTTAACCAGAACTAATCAAGAGCTGAAATATAACAAATCAAACCCTCGATTGTGATCTTCCTGTACTAATACAAAAGCTCAGTGTTTGCACAGACACATGCACAAACAGAACAACAAAATCTCACCAGATAAACAGAGAAATCAGACGTGTGCGCTGGCTAATTCTTTAGTTTTGCATAAGTTCAAGGGTCACATGTGCTCAGCTGACTACACAACTAAAAAGGCTTTCTCATACAAATCTCAGCCCACACAAATATGAATGCTTTGGGTTTTAGAGGGAAAAGCGTCTTCTAAAAATGGAAGAACCAAAGCCAGAATCGGTTTGTACTTTCTGGCACTGGAGCAGAGGAAAGGGACCGAGTCAGGACTCCTCTGCAACCGGAGTGTGATTTGTGGGAGCAGTGGTGGTCTCCGTCAAGGCACACACACACACACACACACATACGTGTGGACCACCTGTACTCCATAATGTTTATCTACATTTTGGGTTGTAAATCATTTTAGCTAAGTGGTTGACCTAAAGCCATATGGATAAGATTTTACGTTGTCATTTATTTACAAGGTAACATGGCCATTTGTACAGCTGCGGCTGCATGGTGGTAAGATGACTGTTTGTATTAACTCAAGGTCTCACAGCCAACACAAAGCCCACAGAGAAATAGAGAGAAAGAGAAACGAAATGAAGAAAAGTAGAGGTGGCACTTTCCATGAATACATTACACTTTGGATCCCATGACTTTAAAACATTAGCAGCACAAATCCCATGCTTTTGTTGTGAGAGCCATTGCATAAACCATTATGTAACATACAATTAAACTAGCATAAGATTAAACAACTGTCTGTCAAATGTCTGCATTCCTCACTAAATTATGGTTTTGGCTTGTCCCACCTCTAAAGTCTTGACCTTCTTGACTGTATCTAAAAATTAAAATCATACACTCTGAAAATCATGACAGTTTGTTGACTAGACAATATACACTGCCGCTCAAAAGTTTGGGATCAGTAAGATTTTTTAGAGAAGTCTCTTCTGCTCATCAAGACTGTATCTATTTGATCAAAAATACAGAAAAAAACTTATATTATGAAATATTATTGCAATTTAAAATAAGTTTTCTATTTTAATATACTTTAAAGTATAATTTATTTCTGTGATCAAAGCTGAATTTTCAGCATCATTATTCCAGTCTTAAGTGTCACATGATCCTTCAGAAATCATTCTAATATACTGATTTATAATCAATGTTGGAAACCGTTGTGTTGCTTCATATTTTTTGAGGACCTGTGATATTTGTTTTTAGGATTCTCTGATTAATAAAAAGTTTATTTAAAAAAGAAATTGTGTGTTACAATATACAATGCTTTTCAAAAGTTTGGGGTCAGTACATTTTTTCTCTTTTATTTAAAGAAATTAATACTTTTATTCAGGAGGGATGTATTAAATGAATAAAAAGTCATAGTAAAGACTTGTTAGAACAAATTCTGAATTTTGAACAAATGCTACTCTTTTTAACTTTGTATTCATCAAAAAAAATCTAAGAAAAAAGTATCACATGTTCCAAAAAACTATATGAAGCAGCACAACAGTATCAACACTCATAATAAATCAGCATATTAGAATGATTTCTGAAGGATCATGCAACACTGAAGACTGGAGTAAGGATGCTGAAAATTCAGCACTGCGTCACAGAAATAAATTCTATTTTAAAGTATATTAAAATAGGAAACCAATATTAGAAATTGCAATAAGATTTCACAATATTACTGTTTTTTCTGTATTTTTGATCGAACAAACACAGCCTTGATGAGCGGAAGAGACTCCCTTAAAAAACATTACAAATCTTACTGATCCCAAACTTTTGAGCGGCAGTATAAATATATTATTTAATATAGTACTTTATGTTTATTGTCATAATTACACATTTACACAGATTTGGGTTTTAAACTGTACTTTAATCTGTACATAGACACGTCCCAAACCTCATATCAAATTAATAGAAAATAAATGGTCTCATATAATATTTAGTTTGACCTTTGAAGTTAGCAATCAACATTCACAGAAGTTTAAGCACCTCCTTTCACTGACATTTTGTTTAAAAATGCCAAACTTTTAAGAGCTTTAGTCCCCATTTTGTACCCTATTCATGGAAAATTACAGGTAATGTTTAAAAAAAGTGGCAGGAAAGAAGAAAACACCACTGATTGAGACTGATGAGCATATTTACATGTTTAACAAACGAGCAAACAAACACAAAATAGCGCAGAAGAGCAGAACAGATGGCACTGAATTGCACTCTTCCTGTGTATAAAACATGTCTGCGGCATAATAATGGAGGGGACCAATTAGGCTGCAAGCAAGCCACTCGGTTTATGAAAATACAGCAGAATGGATCCAAAATCCAGAGCTGACCAGGGGGAAGGTGAAGGGAGATGTCACTCACCCATACTGAGGGACAGTGCGGGTCCTGCAGTCTTTTCTGGCAGCATGTTCTTCATGTGATTAGCCTCCTCTGGGTGGTTGAAATGGAAAAAAGATTTACCCAGACAAAGAGTGCACCCTGAGGAGAACCACATCACACACACATAGTCATTATAACATAGAAACATTGTGCTCAAGTCCAAGGCACTGGTAAGAAAATGAAGCAGTAATAAATCATTACCTAAGACATACAAGCCCACAAGTATGATACACATTCCCTAGTAGCATTAAAGTTATGACCAAATAAAGTTACGTAAAATGACAAAGAGCTTTGGTATTTTGAAGATAAAACCCTTTTTCCTGTACACGTCTTGAAATGAATTCAACTCAATAAGACAGAAATAGAAAGGCAGCCTCTTGATTAAGTGAAAAAACAGATCCAGAAAGAGCTCAGATTTCAGATACAGTTTGAAGTTTCTTCTGAAGCAAAGTCCACTGAGTCTTTCAGAGGACTTAAATCCACAAGACTGATTTTCCCCTTAAGTCTGGGGCACATCCTCTCTCTCCCTTTCTGTTTCTTTTCTTTCCCCCTCTCTTCTGTTTTTTACAACTGATTTTACTTCCAGAAGTGAGCTTAAAGGAATAGTCTCACTCAGGCCATCCAAGATGTAGAGGAGTTTGTTTCTTCATCAGAACAGATTTGGAGAAATTTAGCATTATATCACATGCTCACCAATGGATCCTCTGCAGTGAATGGGTGCCGTCAGAATGAGAGTCCAATCAACTGATAAAAATATCATAATAATCCGCAAGTAATCCACATGACTCCAGTCCATCAACTAACATCTTGTGAAGCGTGTTTGAAAGAAACAAATGCATCAAGGCGTTTCTAACTTCGAATCGTTACTTCCACCTAAAATATGAGTCGTCTATCCATAATATTGCTTTCGCCAGTGAAAAATTTGTCTTGTCTGAATCAACAAAGAAATATGCAAAGATCAAGCAAGTGAAAACAGTCCAAAACAGTTCTACACAAGTATGTCTGAAGATTTCGATGTGAGAGGATAACGGGATGATCTTTTTTCACTGGAGGAAGCGTTATTATTGATTATGGGATCATATTTTGACCAGAAGAAATGGTTTAAAGTTACACCTTAATGATGGATTTGTTTCATACAAACAGAGAGCTTTTTGCATCACAAGAGGTTAATTCATGGACTGGAGTCCTGTGGATTATTGTTTGGACTCTCATTCTGACGGCACCCATTCACTGCAGTGGATCCTTTTGTGAGCAAGTAGTGTAATGCTTAATTTCTCCAAATCTGTTCCAATGAAGAAACAAACACATCTACATCTTGGATGGCCTGAAGGTGAGTAAAGTTTCAACATATTTTCATTTTTGGGTGAACTATGAGTAGCTAACCAAAAGAAGTCTGGTTTGTGAAAGGCAAGGAAAAAATAAAACATCAGATAGTTTGGGAGGCTTTTAAGAAATATCTAAAGCACTCTATAACAAAACTCCCCCAAACAAATGCTCTCTCTCCTCAATACACCAAATGTATAATAATCTAGCCTATTTGTAAAGGCATGCTGTAAGCACACAGGCTTTTCCTGAAACTCACTGAACACTCAAATTCCCATCAGACTCTCCTGAGCAGCTCACTTTTGCAGTCTGCGGCTGCCTATGAGGAGTCTGCGCAGGAAGTGGGGGATCGTTTTATGCTGTCAGCAACACAATCCTTCACCGTGAGTTCACCATCGCCAGCCACCTGAGAAAGCTTTGGCTTTCCTCTAAACCAACAAAGACCCGAGTCGATTGTCTTACCCAGACAGAAGCAGAGCACTGGGAACTTTCTCTGTCTTGCTCCATTTGTTAACAATTGTGTGAACTGTGAATTTGCATGGCAGTTGTTTCATTGTTATTGAAACAATGCTGTGGAATGAGGTGACGAGGTACGTCAGCTGATATGTTATGATATGTGATTATTAGGCTCTCTTGAATGTGCCAAATTCTCAAGTCTGTTGCGACGTCTCTCGCACTCTCTCCATCACTGGCTGACACTAACTCTCAAACATATGGAAACCCTCCCTTCCCTCTTGGCCTAACGCACATCATTTGATCAGCACAGCCTTGGACTGGAGGAGTGTACAATTACATACTATATGTCTCCATAACCGTATCATGTGTAGTGTAATCACTGCTCTCTGAAGTTTAACAGCTTGCTTTAGTTTACGGTTTTGGGAAAGGACTGCGAGTGAGTTTTACTAAACTCTGGGATTTCCAGGTCTGAGTCGAGCCTGTACAAACCACAATTCATTCTCTGACTAATGATTTGCAGCATTTGTCATCCTTTCAGCACTAAGCCCCTGCCAAAGTGATAAAGTCTGTTTAAACAGAACCAAAAGTGCCATGCTTAAAGATTTTATTCTTTTTAGCTATCTGCAGAACCCTATAAAAACTGCAAAAGTCCAATTCTCTGGCAAAAGCACCCCTTCCTTCTTCCAGCTGACCTTAAAAATTACAATGGTAACCATAGTTTCCATCCAATGCTGTAGTTCCTATAGCTTAATAATTACAGTACTACCACAGACATAGAGGAGGTGTCCTCCGCAATATTTATGATATTCATCAGTATGGTTTTTCATATATTTGATTACATCCTTGTGTAAAGCCATAATAAAGTAATATGGGATATCCTTCAAATAAGAATCCTTTTTTGTGTCTTTGTTTTTAATGGGTAACACTAACTTATCAGTTTTCACAACAGTAACTATGCTGTTTTAGTACAAACTGGTTACCACAGATTTTTGTAAAAGGCTAAAAAAATTTGTACATTAATAAACACATAATTAGAAATCAATAAATAGAATGAAAAAGAAAAAATAAAAGACTGACATGACTTTTTCAACAAATATAAAACATAAAAAATGACCATAAATAAAAACAGAAATATAAAATATATAAATATCAATAAGAGACAATAAAATGCTAGATACTCAACAAGTAAATAAAAAAAAGATTATTAAAACATAAATAAAACAACAAAAATAAAATAAATAATATTTATATATGTAAATTAATATAACATTTATAAATAAAATATTTTGGTAAGGTTTTTGGGAAAATAAATACATTTTAAGTTTTACCTCACCAAAATAAAACTACGTGGATTAACATGAAACAGAAAATCATATTTGAACATGTTAGGAGGAGAGCACTATGATAAGTTACTGCACTCACCAATAATCGCTTTAATACACCGGGATTAAGCGGGTTAAATATCAACATGTTCGTGTGCCGCAAAGCAAACAACCGCACGCGCTGCTCTGTTTAAACAGCACTGAATTGCGTCACGTCGTGTTTGTCAGTCTAAAGTTCTATAAACATGCCTTCAAACTACTTTACTACAGAACAAAAACAAAAGCAGCTCAAAAACCTCTCTACGTCAATCCCTGCCCGACTAACTGGACCACAATATTAATTTCCCAACAATAAAACTCTAAATTAAACTATCGTACCAACGCCGCTCTTCACGAGACTCCAAGTAACTTTTCTTGAGCTCTGCTTGCAGGTGAAGAAATATAAACTAACCTTTATTTAGTGTCCCATTGATGAAGTCTCAGGAGGAGGAGGATGCGTGCTCGGTCCTCTCAGTTTAGCATGACAAAGAGGACAGACGCGATGCTGAGTGCTTGTCTGCGGACACGCCTCCTCTCAGCGAGGACGCGCTTAGTGCAACTCTGACTTATGGCTGATCACAGAGTGACTCACAGACTTCGGAACAAATACTAATTGAGGTATTGTCATGGAACACTTCACTTGCATTTAACGTTTCTGACTCGCAGAGATTGTTTGACATACATCCTACACGTTAGAGCAGGCTGATTGAACACACATCCTCTATTTTAACTCAATTTTCGGTTTCCTTACTGTAATGTATGACACATATATTAAAGGTCTGGTAACAATTACCATACTAACCCTTTCACTGCCAGCTATACATATTTGCTAGCCAACAAAAACACTTGATTTTTTAGGCTCCCTATGAGCTTTTTCATCTAAACATGCCCTGTAATTTAGGTCATACAGATGGCTCAAAAAATATATATATATATATATACACAGTATATCTATACAAATTGCCTCATTTTGACATTTTGACTACTAATAATTGCTCAAAGATTGACAATTAACTTGACAATGCTATTACATACTCTCAGATAATGACTAAAGCACTCTTTGGCAGTTCTTTGACAGAAGTAGTTTAAAAAAGTTCAAAGTTTGAAAAACTAACCATCTTTTGTCAAAAGGTGGCGCTATAGAGCGCCTGATCCATGCCATTTCTGAGCTTCTGCCAGTTTCTAACCATCATTAATACTGATGTGTGTGTTGAGTTTCATGAAATTCTATGCATGTTAAGTGCCTTAAAAACACCGGAAAAGAATATTAAAAGTTTGCTATGTTGCCATGGCAACAGTATTTAAGACATCAAGAATCCTTACACAGTTTTACATCTGCCGTATTTTGACATTATTCTGATGAATTCTAAAGAAAATCAAGTAAAAAACAAACTATGAGCTTTTTCATTTGAACGTGCCCTGTAATTTAGGTCATACAGATGATATATATATATATATATGTGTGTAGCAGAGGCCAGCGGGTAAGTGCTGTGCAGGTTAAACCTCACTCACTCTAGAGGCTGTGGCCTTTAGCCTCCTTGTTAGAGCGCCCGCCTCCCACGCTGGAGATCGCAGTTTGAATCCCGCTCGGAGCGGGGCGAATAGGACCGCAACATATAATTATATATAATACACACAGTAAATATATATATATATATATATATATATATATATATATATATGAATTGCCTCATTTTGAGTTTTGACTACTAATAATTGCTCATAGCTTGTCAATTAACTACATACTCTCAGATAATATCTAAAGCACTTTTAAGTTCTTTGGCAGAAGTAGTTTAAAAAAGTTCAAAGTAAAATTTCCCTGATTTGAACACTTTTCTATAGCTTTACTGTAGAGCGGAAGTTCTCTGGCCAATCCGAAACAAGGTTTTGTGTGTTTCGCTGGTTGCAAATCTTCTGTTTGACCTTGCATTAATTCTGTGACCTAGAGAGTGCACTGGCATATTTTCCATTGTAAATTTCCCTCAGTGTAACAGTGTTCAGCTAGGAGGAGGGTGGGGGGAAGAGAAGGAAAGACGTTCCCTCCCCCTGCCGCCCAGCGGGCACTCTGTTCTCCATCACTCTCAGAACTCCAGTTGCATCATGGGGAGGGGGCGCTGGAGTGCTGCCCAGAAACTCTGATTACTTCCAGACCTCGGCTACACATTTCAACACACTTAAACATAGACATTCCCATATCCATGCACTCATACGGCAGCATATGAACGCATGGATATATGCAATTATAAACATTAATTCCAAATACTCATGTAATTAAACTAGATACATAACAGATGCAGTTTTGTATCTTTTTTTCACTTGTTAGCCAGGAAGACAGTGGTAAAAAAAAAAAAAAACACAAACAGATAACAGAACAGCATGCTGAGTGAACCAACAGGAATGCTTTTTCAAGCCTGATAAACTAAAACTATTAAAAATGCTTTTGGTAATTGAAATAAAACTGAACTAAAATATATAAATATTTAAAGAAAAACATTTTTTAAAAATTAGACACGTTACTGTACTGAAATAACACTGGCCTAATGAGGATGCATGAAACAGCAAGTAATCTTGGGGATGTCTTTATCTAGCTAACTCTAATGTGTATAATATGCATGGGAATTGCAAAACTTCTGAGTCTCACCATCTGTTCATGCCTGTCAACATCTTCTGACGTCTCTAAACACTGTAAATGTTTACCTGACTACTTCAGGACACAGTCCCAGAATCTTGCACAGTTGAGTCAGACAAGGAGGATAAGAGATTGAGAGAGACGAGGAGGAGGAGGAGGAGTGTGTGACCAATCAACTATTAAACACTGAAACATTCTCTGGAAGTATGGAGTCACACAGAAATGTGTGATCTCATATCACTCTGATCAGAAACACAGGAAGAAAACGAGAGGCAGCGATAGAGAGAATGAAAAAGAGAGTTTGTTTATAGACTCTGCTAAACACATGCTAAAAAATCAAAGCACAAGGAGTGCAAGAGAGAGAGAGAGAGAGAGAGAAAGTGGGCGAGAGATGTTAATCCTGTGGTGTGTCAGGCCTGACTGATATCGCTGTACAGGAAGTCATTCATTGCCGTTGTTTGTTTAGATGTCTCTCTGAGGCCGTAAGCAAGTAAGGTTAGATCCACAGAACCTGGTGAGTGGCCAAATAAGATGTGCCCACATCAAATAGTTGACCTCCCTTTATAACTGTGACCTCTGGGGAGGTTTAGATATGAAAGAGATGTAATAATAGCAAGTGGGCAGTACTGTAACAGTAAAATAAGGGATTTCTAACTGCAATTTTGGAGGGGAGGCTAAAAATACTGTGTATTACCATGAGTGAGCTTTGTTGGCTTGGTGACTGGAACTCCATCAAGATGGCACATATTTCCATTGGGGTGTAAAGTAATAACTCCAGCACTGTTGGAGATGACACAGTGGTGCGGCTGGATCCCTGGACCATCAGCGCCGATGACATTCTGTGGCGACTCTGCATCCTCAAAACCAATCTGTGATATCTCTGTGATATAAAGTAAAGGAACTCAGCAGAGTTTCTTCAAGTGAGCATAATTATATTAGTCAAATGAATGAATAAATGAAATTTTACCTACAATTTACATCATGTTGTGTTGACATGATGACAGATGTTAGTCAGTTTTAGCACAGAAACAAAGCTGCTCAAAAAATTGCACTTTTGATTGGATTTTTTACAGAAGCACTGAAACAAAATGCTGTTATGTTGTCATCACATTACTGTACGCTTTTACAACACTGAATGTACCAGACCACTCTGGAAACCCCCATATTAAATAACTGGTATTAAACTCAGCAGGTGGCAAGAGGGTCCATATTCAAACTCAAGTTTATTTCAGCCATCACGGCCTCAGTTTAAGGGGCTACATTATTCCAATCTATTTCCTGTGCAGTCTGGAAACTTTAATGGTCTCAGAGCAGCAAAGTTGCCATGAGGCTAAAATATAACACTACCTATATGGCACAGTAAAACATTTCCATGCTTTTTGCATTAACAAGTAAAACAAGTCTTTTCATCACTAATATTCAGATATTTTTAAATATATATATTCAAGACACACTCACCTTCAGTTAGAGGTATTAAAGTAATAAAGCCTCTACCAAGACTGATCAAGTAGGGTGTGGCTGACCACACCTGCAGGCCACGCCCACTCTCAATTAAATCCAACAGGGTTTTCTGAGGATAAGAGCAGGGGTTTCAAGCACTGTTTAAAGAGACAGTTCACCCTAAAATGAATCAAATAAAATGGCATTTACTCACTCTCATGTCATTATAAACCTGACATACCTTATATACCTGTACAAAGCTTCCAAACTAAGATAAATTTAAAAAATCTGCAATTCAAATGATGGATTAACTCATCTAACTCAGGTACTGCTGCAGTAAAATATATCATAACCCTTCTGAGTCATGGTGAAGTGATTAAGTTTCATAGTTGCTGGAGTAGGTTTTTATAGGCCATTTAATGCAGCCTGAGAAAAAGACCCTTTACACTCTCACTGTTTTGGAAAATGGGTTTAGCTGATCTCCCATTGACTCAGAATAAGATTAATTCACTGATGCATACATATACACATAATCAGAGACAAAATAGCAGTTTTAGAGAAAAGAAGGTTGTCTCAGTTTACGAGAAGGAGGACATAGGGGAATTTTTTCATAAGATCTTCTGGGACCAAGTCAGAGAGACGGACAGACAGAGGGAGAAGGAAGAAAAGAGGCCAGGCCGAGAGGGCTTGCTATAAACTGTCATGACGGAAAAACAAATAAATAACAGAGAAAGTACCATGGTTAAAACGTTGAGGAGGCACAGGACTAGCAGCCAAAATTAACAAACACAAAAACCCCTAAAATCAAGCCAACCATTCCACCAGTCTGATTACTTAAAGGGATAGTTCATCCACAAATGAAACATCTGTCATTATTTATTTACCCTCAAGACATTCCAAATTTGTATGACTTACATTCTTCTGTGAAATACAAAAGGTGTGTTTTTAAGAGTGTCCCGCAAAAGCACCAATCATGATAATATATGTAAGATGAAAATTGTCCATATGACTTGCAATATACAAGTCTATACTTGCACTACATACAGTAAATCTAATGAAGTCAGACAATAGCTAATTTGGCACAACATAAAAAACACATTAAAAAAAATAAATAATGTAAATAATTTTGTAACTATTCCTTTAAAACATTAAGTATTATTTATTTTTTATATTATATTTATACACTATTATAGTATTTAATAATATTTAGAATTTGCATTTATCTTTATATTTTCATTTTAATTAATTTTAAAGTGATTTTGCCATTAATTTTACCAGTCTTTTTTATATTTTATTCTGTTAATTTATATTTATTTCACTTTCAGTTTTAGTAATTTTAGTATTTCAGCTTATTTTAGCTTCATTTTTATTTTCATTTTCTAATTCATTTTTTAAGCTTAAATTTTTCTATCTAAGATAGATAGATATTTTATCTTATTTCAACTTTAATTAATAAAAACGATTTTTAATTTTCTTTAACATCCTTAGTCAACAAAAAACAGCTTTAAAATAGACTTCGAAAAATTATGAGAAGGTAGAGAATATTTCCATGAAAACCAAGAGCTGGCTGTAAAACATATTCCATTTCTCACTTTTATATAGAATAAAAGAAATAAATATTTTATACCAGCGATGCTTTGTGTGCCAGAATATGGTTTATGGGCCACAGACTAAAAGACTAACAAAGCTGATGTTAAATGGTCTAGAATCCCCCAAAAGCGATGTTTATCTAGATCTTTATAACTCTATATTACAAAAAGCAGCACAGCAGTTCTGCTCTGGGATATTTCATGAAACAAGGCTGTTC
Source organism: Tor tambroides (assembly GCA_021397915.2). Classification (NCBI taxonomy): domain Eukaryota; kingdom Metazoa; phylum Chordata; class Actinopteri; order Cypriniformes; family Cyprinidae; genus Tor; species Tor tambroides. The sequence goes on along the minus strand of JAFVLL020040027.1, from coordinate 45,726 downwards.
CCCTTGTTCTCCAGCTGGCTGGTTTTTGGGTGTTTCCTTTTGCTCCTTCGGGAGGAAGTGAGGATCAGAAACAGCTGAGAGCACATCTCTCAGTTTCTGTAAGTGAGGTCACTGGGCTAGTCCATTTCTCCCCGATAATAAAGAAGAAACTCAAAGCTGATCTTGAAGACTTGCACCCCCTTAATAAGCTAAAACAGGGGTGATATGTTGTAGCAAAAAGCATAGCAGATCCATTAACCGTGTCAATGGTGCATGTGACCATGAATAAACCCCTTCTAAAGTCACGGCCTTTCTGGATGAGCAGTGAAACAACACCAGTTGCGAACAAAGAAACTTTTGGCATGACTTGCTGCATTATATTGAGATAATCTCTAAATCTTTTTACAAAGTTGTTTTCCTCATGTCTAGATGTAAGAGCTACAGTCACTTCAAGCTGTGCAAGACATCATATTTCAATAACTTCTGCTGACAACAATTTTGATACTAGGTCAGTTGGTACCAAGGGATTCAATCAAGAACATTAAGTTCACACTTTAATCACAGCAAATATCAAATGCATATATAAGGTTCCAACCCAGCTAAAAAAAAAAAAAGAAAAAAAAAATGTTCTAAGAATGTTTTGCCAAAATTATAAATAAATAAATTAATAAATAAATAAATATACAAATAATATTTTAAGATAATGTTTTCAGGATATTATTAACTTCTTATTTGTATTGAATTGTCATTTGGAATACAGGTTGGTCTTTTAAAGAAGACAATCAGAAGATTATTCCTGAAGTAAAAAAAAAATTAAAGTGTAAAACATTTTTAGAAGTTTAAGCCTACTGTAAAAATGTACTGTACAAGTTTACAATTTTTAATAAAAAAATTAATATTTTACAAAATATTTTGGAATCTAAAATTGCTATAAAATCAAAGCCATATGTCTAACTAAGTTATGTTCCGAATTTGAAGTTGATATCTCAAAAATTGAGGTAGACGCTATACCAGAAATCGCCACCAGGTGACACCCAAACTCCATTTTTCTGTCACAATTATATACATTTCTGTCACAATATTACTAAAATTACAAAATATGGAACCTTGAGACTCAGTCCTTTCCAACTATATATATTTTGTCAAGATTAGAAAGAATTTTTTTTATAAAATATTGCAGTAAATTTTGATTACTCGACTGATTTAAAGTAACATTTCCATGGTAAGGCCATGTCCGATTTCAAAATGGATTTCACAGGAGGAATTTTGAGTGTTTAAGCTTTCGAATGATCTTTAATTTATGGATGATTACAAAAAAAAAGCAGATAAAGGAAAAGGTAATAAAAAAGCGAGCTGATAATTGGGTCAAAGACCAGATTAGTTTGAGCAAACATAGTAGGCTACTATTAACTTTAAGAAATTAAGACATTTTGTTCACAACTTTGAGAGAACTTTGCCGAAATGCCAAAGCTCTGAGAATGTTCCCTGTAGGCTGGGAAATCTCTAGACCAATGATTGCTAGATTATTTTAAGTGCAACCAATTTAGAAGTTTACTTGACCATGTTGTCACGGCTCACTAACTCACTCTGTTGTGATTCACATTCATTGGAGCTGACTTACAGACAACGCAAACAACTCAGATGATTATCCTATGCCATGAGCTATTTGAGGAGCTATTTAAAAATGAGAAAGAGTCTGTTAATGATAATAGCCTGATTATAATCTTACCTCAGTGGAGATGCTCATTTCAGACCGGAGGGAGCTGTAGTTCAGATCACATAGCCTACAGTATAAAGTCCTGTATATTTAAAGTCCACTCAAACTTTAATCATCTCTGGTTTCTTATTTAATTAACTATGATGCAGTTACTTCCCTTACAGTACATTTGACACACAGCTGAATAAGCTGGGAAGAGAAATTTCTGTGCTTTAATTTTTAAATGTCCACGAGGGAAGGACATGTCGCGTTGTAAACAGGAAAAAAGGATCAGCCCCTTCCCAAAAAATTCCTAAGAGATTTAAAACAGACTGAAGTTATGACTAAAACGTCGTTGCACAATTTAGGCTACATTATTCAACTACGTGACAGATAGGCTAGTTCATGGCCGTGAGTAATATATGGCATTTTAATACATTTAAAAACAAAGTATAGTCTTCTTTTATTAAATATTATGCAAGCACTTGACCTATTTTTTTCTGACAGAAAAGAATCACACTTTTAACCGAGAGATAAGCAAGGATACGCTAGAAGCATAGGCTATTTAAAACTACGCAAACAGAAATATTGCCCCCTGCTGGTTATAGACAAGCGGATTTCACATTCAAACACTGTTTATTTATGTATTTCACATAAGTCATAGTCTGTTCACATTGCAACAGATGTTCACAAAAACTAATTACAACTGAAAATGATTAATTGTACACGCTTTATCTAACTTAAGAGGTCTGTGAGGATTAAGTGCAAGATATAGGCTATATAACTATATAATGCACAATAGAACATTTTTTGCATTAAAATTATTTTATTAACTGAGCTTGAAGTCTTGAGAGTTAAAGTATATAGTTGCATATTTCTCAAATTAGTTTAACATTATTGTTTAATCTACCATATGCCATTTATTTCAAGAATGAGCTCTGAAATCTAGTTATTGTAACTAGTCAGCACCATTTTAATTTATCAAATCAATCTCAATCACCTGAAGCCATTAATCTGTGAGAGCTCAGATGTGGAAGATTCATATTTGTTATGAAATCTCTTAATCACTGTACTTTCCATCTCTACTCCATCTGCTGAGTGTGATTCAGATTCAAGTTCATTTCTCTCATTTTCTTTATCATCAGATGCCTTGGTTGGTGTTTGTGGCCTGGATTCATGTCTTTCCTCTGGTGTGTCAGGCGTAGAGGAATCAGTAATAATCATGCATGTATTTATCATGCTGTTCTCTGTCGGTGTGTGTGGCAGGACGTCGTTCTGAAAGCCGTCAGGATGTTGTTTGAGTGGTTTGGATGATTCATAAAGTGTTGTGTTGGACGGCGCTCTGTGAATGTCTGGCTCTACTGATTCCAAACCGTTGCACTTGGGTTCATCTTGTCCTTGTCTCTCAAATACCGGGATTTCTGCTAAAATTAAGTATTAGAATTAGAGAGTGTTGCATTTGCAGCAGTATGAATGCACAAGTGAGGATAATTATTTACCAGTTTTGTTGCTACCTCTGATTCGTTTGTTGATGTCTGAATGGCTGTGTACTGGATGTTCACCTGCAAGAAACAATGTGCCTGTAATAAAAGCTAAAGTAAAACTGCTTTTGAAAATATATTAAATTGTGCAATATTACACAAGATGTTTTGTTTTATGTAATACATTATAATATTATATATGTAAATATAAATTAAAAATGCTATTATATTAAAAAATTCTTCTAAAATGTTTTATGTTATATATATATATGTGTGTATTTATTAATATTTATATGTATGTATTAATATATTAATATAAAATGCTATTATTTAAAATATAATAAAGTAAAAGCTAAAAATAAATTGCTTTTAATAATATTATATTGTGTAATTTGACACAAAATATATTCAAATGTTTTATGTATTATAATATACTAAATATTACATACATATTAATTGTGTATTACATACTAATTGTGTAACAATAATATATATTATTTTCAATAATATTGTTGTAATATATAATATATACTGCTATCAAAATGTTTATTTTAAAATGTTATTATAATAAAGTAAAAGCTAAATGGAAATTGCTTCTAATAATATATTGTGTAATATTACACAAAATATCTTATTTCCTACAATATATTATTATAATATTATATATGATAAATATTACATATAATAAGTACTTTTTGAAAAGAAAAACAGTAGCATGTAATATATATATATATATATATATATATATATATATATGTTATCAATAATATATTACTAAAATATATATGTTAAAAATACTACACAAAATACATTAGAACATTTTATATGATATATTCTTATAATAACATATATGATAATATATAAACAATGCATAATAAGATATATATTATTTATATTTAATATATATATATATATATATATATATATTATTTATTTTATTTTTTTTATTACCTCTCAATCTAAAACATCGCGACAGGGCTACAGATACAGTGATTAGAAATATGAAGACAGATGCAGCTGTTCCCCACCATGACCTTCTGCAGTCATACTCATCATCATCTGGAAAAAATATATAGTTTATGAATTAACATTCATGATGACTGTGCCAATCTTTCAAAGACACAATTTTTTTTTTTTTTGACGAAGTAAATCTCACCAGTCACACGAACTGTAATATTGACATGAGTTTGGACTTGATGTCTCATCTGGAAGCCATAGAATGTGCAAATGTAAGCACCGCTGTGTCCCAGGCTGTCTGGATTCAGCAGATGAAGGGAACCGTTGCCTAAATGAGCCTGATCTATGTCAAGTTCAGCTTTACTTTCCCACAGGTTCGCAATCCGACGGGTCCGGCTGTCGTAAGTGAAGATGACGATGGATTCTGTGGTTCTGATGAAGGTCCAAGTGAGGGTAAAATTGTGGCGAGGTTGTGGCACCACGCAGGGAACCAAGAGTCCAGAGCCCTCCTCACCAAATAACTCATCTGAAAGATTCAAATGATTCAAAGAGCTGTGTGAACTTTGTAACAAACACCTTTCTTGACCGTCTGTGTTTCAGTAAGCAGTTACCTTGGTGATGCAGCGAAGCGGTCCACACCTGCATCTCATCTGCGGACACAACAGAGCAGAAGTAAGTGTGATCTGAGATGTTTCCTATCGTGCTGACACTGCTCTCGATGGTGAACAGGCCCTTGGAGTCCGAGGTTTTACGAGTGAAGTTCTGGAGGCTTCTGGTGTCAGTAGGGGGATCAGTGGCCCATGTGACCTCAGGAGCCGGATAGATGTTCTGGGACAGACAGATCACCCGTTCCTCAACCATCTCAAGCTTCACAAACTGGATCAGAGCTAAGCGTGACAGAAAACGCACCACATAAAATGATCAAAACGTAAGATTATCTAAATGATCTAAACATAAGTTTGATTGTGTTCTTTTTTGGCGTGATACAATTAAAATGAATTGATTAGTTATTATGTGAACTTGGTCTATACAAACTTATACAGTCTATACATAGTGATTAGTGATTGCTATATAAATGCCAATAAACCTTTAAACTGAATCCGTAATATTTTATTTGCATGTATTGTAATGAAACACTACAATACTTTTTCAAACATCTTTTCAATGCCAAATTAAATCTAATGGTCTCTCGAAAATGATTGGTATAAATGGGCTTCCAAATATATATATATGAAACAGTATCTATTAGACTCAGCAAATTTTTGATAATAAAATGTATTATTATCATCAGTGTTATTCATTTTACTTTTCCACAGAACCTCTAGCGCCCTCTTGTGGCCGCCAGTCCTTGGATAAACGTCTAAATTAATTTTGCAGTAGGTGACTAACAGTACTGTAGTTCTTACATTTAGCCGAAACGTAGATTTTTACATCCGACAACCCAAATAACCCAAGCAAACTCAAAAATATGACACACATGTGACCCTGTTACTGACCTTTGACCCCCAGGTTAACGAATGTTTCCTGGTTTCCCTTCCTCGTGCTGGTGTAGCACTTGTACCTCCCTTGATCCTGGACTTTCACTTTCCTCAGCACCAGCGAGGCATTTCCCTGTGCGATCTGGGAATTAAACAGGCTGGTCCTGCCGCTGAAATGCTTGTTCTGGAGGCCGTACTGGTCTTTATTGTAGTAGTAGCTGTGGACGGGGATCTGCTGCTTGTACCAGTGGATGACCACGGCTCCTGTGGGCTTGAAACTGCAGGGCAGCACGCAGTCTTCATAGAACAGACATGTTACGTGTGCATCTAGAGCGAGACCAGCACATGTAAAGCCTCAGAATTCGACTAAAAATCAGTTTAAAGATAAACAACTAGTCATGTAGCTTCTCATGTACTTTAATTGCAATGTAAAGTTCAATATTGCTTTGTTTGCAAAAATACAGGCCTATATTCGTACACTCAACAGATATCAGTCTCACAACAGAGTTTGGATGCCTTGGTTTAAAACTGCTTTATGCCAAACAATGGCAAATTAACATTTGCACATAAAAATGTATTAGTTAACCTGTTGTTTTGCTCAAATGGCCTGTTTTTTCTACAATTTAAATAGCTATTTACTTGTAGGCTGCTTATTCCTCATAAATGAATCACAGATTGTTCTCTTTCACAAGGGTCATTAATCTGAGACTAATGGAGTTTCCTACAAGTGCTGCTTTGATCCATTTACTGAGCCAACAGCTACAGCTGAGCAACTTAAATGACAGAGATGTAAACCAAAAGAAAAAAGGACAAAACAAGCACCATTAAAATAAAATATTCAGTTATCTCCATCTTATTACATGTACAAATAATAAATACAAATAGATTTTTATATCATAAATTAAACATTTTCTGAGGTGAAAAAACCTTGTGCATTAACAAATTTTATACTTCTATATGAACACAACTAAAACATTAAAAGCATGTAGAGGCTTTTTATATTTTTATTTATATTTATTTTATATAACATAAATATATGCATTTTACATCCATTTATTGTATTTATTTTTATATACATTTTATACAATTTTTAGGAATTTTATATTTCAAGAAAACACAACTAAAACATTAAAAAAAAAAAAAAATGTAGGCTTTCCCACAAGACAAGGATGGTCATGTTAATTCCGTTTTTCCCTTAGAGTAGAAACAATTCATCTCAAAAATGAGTGCGTATGTGGCCTTACCTTTAGTAATGATGATACCAGATGCCCAAGTCTTAAGAAAAAGCATAAATGCAGCACACAGACGCAGCAGTTCCATGACAGTCAGAATATGCCAGTTTTCTGAGATGTGTGTCTCTGTGCAAGTGCATGTGTCCTGAGAGTGTGTGCGCGTGAGAAAGGGGGAGAGAAAGACCCTTGTGGACATATCAATTAAACTGGTGAATGATTAACCAGCTGGTGCATGAGTGGACATATAGTGACCAGAACTGGTCTGGCCATGTAACAGGTACAGTTAAGCAGAAGATGAAGAAAAAATAACCAGGTAAAAGAACAAATCACTAATGTGTGTAAACCTTGAAGTGGACTGGTGTGGTCTGTGCAAGTGCATATGTCAAGTTGTGGTTAATTAGAGATGATAATTATTAAAAACACTACCAATCAAAATGTTGGAATTGGTAAGATATTTTAATGTCAAGTCTCTTATTCTCACCCAGTCTGCATTTATTTGAACAAAAATGCTGTGTAATATTGTGAAATAGTATTACAATAATATTCAGTTTTAATATATTTTAAAATGTAATTTGTTCCTGTGATGCAAAGCTGAATTACTCCAGGTTTCAGTGTCACATGATCCTTCAGAAATCATTCTAATTCATTTTAAAGATTTATATCTGCATCTTACTGACCCCAAATATTTGAGCAGTAGTGTAATAATTACTATTTATATTGCCAGTATGAGGTTTATGGAAAATTAATAATAAAACACAGACAAATAAAAAAAAATTAAAATATATTTTACTTTTTTCAGAATAAATTATGGAAAAATATTTCATCAAAGTACCATAAAAAAAATACATCAAACATTTTCTCGTGTCATTTTGCTGGATGACAAATTGTTTCTCACAAATAATCAGACTGCATAGAAATAAAGTCCCATTAACTGGTCTTCCATCTTTTCTTTCCGACTGGTTTCCCTCTCATAATATTCTGCTTTCTTCTCTCCATGGCTAACTGTGAGAAGCTGAGGGCTGTGTTGTCAGATTATTTCCAGCTTGTGTTTCTTCTGATGTTTTGTCTATGAAAGACAAAAGGGAAACTGTCAGTTTAATTTATATGGAATTTACATGGGTGGGATCTAATATGATTAATTACTTATAAAAAACAGAAGATGACTGGACCATACCTGGGTTCATGCTTTGCATTTCCGCATCTTCTTGAGCTCTTTCTTGATTTCTTTTTGATTTTGCTGCACACATAAACAAAATATGAATTTTTGTGTGAACTCTATCCCTTTATTGATAAACACTCTTATGCTTATGGATTGAGTTCTGTTCACATTATTACCTCTGTATCTTTTTACAACTAAAGTGAGTGCAAGAAGCGCAATCAATCCCGCGACGATACCCAACATCCACAGATTATATTTCACAAAATCTACAAAACAAAAAAAAAAAGAGAACAGACGTGTTAAATCAAGAGAGATGTTGCTGTTAAAAAGTAAACTGCCACAATGTTTTGTGTTCTAGGTTTGGTCCAACAGATGAATTAATGGATGGATGAGTTCATGGATCAGTGGATACCTTTCTCCTGCCTGGCGGATGTAATAACAACACGGCTCTGTATCAGATGCTGTGTCTCTGCCCCTGAAAAGGTACATGTGTAGATTCCAGAATGTTCTGAGCCAACAGTGTTTTCCAGGGTTAGTGAAATGTCCCCCTTCAATGCGTTGTCCTCCTCTAGTTCTGCATTATCCCAGAAGCTTCTGGACTTATGAGTCTGGCTGTCGTACGTGAGGATATCTGTGGTTTTGTTTGCTGTCGTAAAAGTCCAGACGAGAGAGAAGGACTGAAGTTTCTTAGGAGCTTTACATGGAATAACCAGGTCTTTCCCGTCAGAGCCGGTAATTTCTGAGATGTATATGAGAAAACATAGGTATTATCACCTTTAAAACATACCGCAGCATATATCGCTTTTTTGCACATTATAACTTGATCAGTGTTTTACCTTGCAGCTGTAATGAAGCTGTCCGTGTGTGCGTGCCGTATTTAGAGGTGATGTTACACACATATATATAATCAAGGCTGTTGTTTTGCTGTTTTAAGATGCTCTCCACTGTAAAGAGACTCTTTCCGTCAGGAGCTATGCGGGTGATGGGCTGCAGGGCAGCAGGACTTAACCTGGGTTCTGTGCTCCACTGCACCACCGGTGCTGGATAGACCTCTTTAGTAGAGCACTGAATCAGCCCAGAGGGATTGATGTCAATGGAGACTGTCCTGATGGGAGCTGGAAGACATCAAAAGAAAAATAAATTATACAAACAAATAAATAAATAGATAAAGATTTGTTCTATAAATAAATAAAAATCTTCAAGAAACTGATAGTTTAAAAATGAAAAATGTTAAATTTAATTTAAAAAAATGATTTCATTAATTAATTTATTAATAATTTACACACTGTCAGATCAGAATTGGCCATGAAATATTTCTGTTTTTATCGGGTTTTACTAATCTAATCAATTTACCCATTACTTCATGTGAAGAAACTGACAAAAACTACCAAACAGGTATTGCTCTTTTTAAAAAGAAAGTCACTGCAAAAAAAAAAAAAAGCCAGTTAACTAAATAAAAGAAGCTAAAAACACTCGCAATTCAGCAACAAATGATAATAAAAATACAAAAATAAAAAGACAATTCAGAGCGTGAGTGAACTGCCCCAATGAATCAAACTGAATCGCGAACCTTTTTGCAAATCCGTTTGATTCAAAAGAGAACAAAAGAGTGATTAATTCGCGAATTACAGCTAATAAACAACTAATAGAAAACACATACACACACGACATGATTGCTGAAATATTATCAGGGAGAACTACTATCAGGTAATCTCCACTGACAAGGATTTACCAACAATATTATACTTGTGCTCGAGTTTCAGTAGTCTTGTGACACCCCTGGAATGAACTGAGGCATATTGTAGCCTACTTAAACAAACTGAGCTGAGGAAATTTTAATAAATTAACCTGTTTGGGATCGGTGACTCACTCATTACACAAAAAGACTCGACTCTACTCTACTCTAACAATCATAGAACGAATCTGAATCAAACTTTTTAGTGAACTGATTCACAGCATCAATCTTTAACAAAATCTTCAGCTATACTAATCTCTCGCCTATAATCACAAATAATATATTTAAAATAAATCAAAGTATTCCTGTAAGAGAAACAAACCTTCCACAGTTGCAACAACATGCGTCACAGTTACATTGTTGACCACACATTTGTAGCGTCCTTTGCTCCTCGTATCTACTTGTTTCACAAGCAGCGATGCGTTTCCCTCAGAGACGCTGTCGCTGAACAGAGACATGTTGCCATGGTTGAACCTCTGTCCCGCTGGCTGTACACTGAATATGAGCGCCTCCTGCTGGAACCACTGGATTTTCACATCACCATTAGTGGGGGTGAAAGAACAGGGAAGAATACAGTCCTTAGAGAAGATGCAGGTCACACGAACCTCTGCAAATAAAAAAAAAAGCATTATATAACAAAACACCAAATAAAACAACATTTGCAAACAAATTATTTTAGTTATATCATTTCCTCTCAAGTTCTGTGATCTGATACAACAATCATACACTGAGATGGCAGCAAATCTGCCATTTAAAAACCATAAGCCCCTTATTGTTAACCATAAGACATAGGCTTGCTGGACTGTTAGGTTTGTCATCAGTGTTGATTACTAACTTTCAGGGGCGGTTGCTAAAAGCAGGTAGATTTGTAAATCTAGTAACAAAATCGCTACGTTGGCTACATTGTTTGTCATATGCATATGTCTACCGCCAGCTTCCTAACCACTTGCTGCGTGGGTGTGCATGTGTACAAAACATATATACACCAGTATGTATGCCACCTTTTTTTCTCAGAAAACGTGAGTTCTGCTGCCCCTATTTGCTGTCGGGCCTTTTCTGTGAGTGATTACAATTGTGTGTTCACCCATAACATCACTGTAAGAGGACATTTATCAGTAATGGGCACTTATGACTGTGATTGTTTAGAGTTCAACACACTCACCTTATCAGAAGATTGTTTGGCTATAAATACAAAATAAACAGAGCAGCGGCAGAGTGCATGACGGCGTTGACCTTTATGTTGTGACACGGTCGTGGCGTTGCATGCATTGCGAGTCTGAGATTGCACCAGACTGTATCTTTATCTACAGATTTATCGGCATTGATCACATCTTTAAGTGTGCCAAAATCCTCAATGCAACAGTTATAGTGTTTTGGAACAGTTGTGGTTTTACTACTGTTTCTTATCTTATCTTGATGTCTTACATGCAACACTTTCCTTTCCTAGTGTCTAGTCTAGATCTATTACAGAGAGTCCGTAGAGAGGTCTTGGCTTGTTAAAAAATTCACCGTGACTGTGTAAGTCACAAATGACGGGCCAGAGTGAATTCTAGTAGACTCACTCATCTTCTTAACTTGCAGACTCTATATCAAGAAGGGGCTCAAAAACCCATTAGCTGAAATTCTGCCTCCACTTGAGATCTAAGAGTAGCATCCGCTTTAATTACATAATAAGGTATATTTATAACGAGCATTCATCTTTCCTGGCATCCTTTCAGTCTGTCCGATGATCTGTTACTGGAATAATGCACATTTGAAACTGGCAGGTTCAGAAATAAAATAATAATAAAAAAAAGGAAAATAAAATTATAATAGTTTTATTTATTGTAATAGTTTTATTTATATTTTAGTTATTGTTTAGTTAACAATAACAAGAGATCAAAGCACGCATACACACACATCTATGTGTGTTTGTTTGTGTGTGTGTGTGTGTGTGTGTGCTTTGATTTCTTGTTATTGTTAACTGAAAAATCACTAAAATATAAATAAAACTATTACAATTTTGGTAATTGAAATAAAGTTAAAATAAAACTATATAAATTTTAGATGAAAAACTTCAGAATTCTATAAGAAATCTTGCTTTGGCAAATGAAATGCATAAGTTTAAGCTGAAGTACTAAAATTAGTAAAACTGATGTAAAAAATAAATAGAAACATTTGAAAAAACAATAAAAATACAATTTAAACTAAAATTAAAATGGAAACTGAAAATATAAAAAGCTCATTAATAAATAATACTAAAATAACACTACCTAATATATACTGAACCTATTCTAATTTCCATCTAAAGCAATCATGATGGGTAACAAATAACACTTTTCCAGCACTGGAAAGAATTCCTAAGGAGGAACTGCCTAATAACTAGAAAACAGATGTCTGTGGATGATCTTGCCAACACTGATACTTTATTCCATCCACTTGAATTACATAATAAGGTATATTCATAACATACTGCAAGTCTTTCCTGGCATCTTTTCAGCCTGCCAACTGTGACATACAAACAAGAATTGATAAAAAGTGGCCTAGCTGAAAGTGGCAGGTACTGAAATCAAAGCAGATCGAGAGCAAAAAGTAAAATAAATCACTCATTTCAGATGAGCAATTATGAACTTTGAATTGTTTGATATGATAAAGAAAAGTGGTATTCTTACAAAAAAAAAATGTGCAAAAAGTAATTTCACTTTTTAGAAAAATGTCAACAATAAAAGTTATTCTTACCTGGAACTTTACACGCCACTACGGAAAAAATCCATAAAACAACACAAGCGCCATAGTGGGTTCTTGACATTCTCCCTCACAACAAAGTATTGAAGCAAAGTAAGATATGTGGGACTAAACGAGAAGAGTAGACAGAAAGAAAACTGCTGAGAAGATGAGACTCTTCAAAGAGTCTCTCTCAGGAACGTAATCAGACCCTGTTCCTCTTTACTGCTTCACAGACGGGCAAAAAAACAAAACAAAACAAAAAGTAGCTCCTGGTTCCACCTGAATGAGAGTCTTTGTGAATATAAAAACAAAAAGAGAAAGTAAACAGAGAAAGTTCCTCAGGTGACTTTTGAATATTGGCTCTGCTATGCTGTAAACTTGCTGTGGGTATGAATGACAGAGAAGGAGCAAGAAAGAGAGAGAGAGAGAGAGAGAGAGAGAGAGAGAGAGAGAGAGTGGGTAGACAGGTTTCCACGCCTCTTTCATAGATCATGAGTCACTAAATGACAGCTGAAACCCTTTAACGCCTACCATGTATACTCCGGCTACTTCACCATAACCTTCCCACATCCCTCCAGGCCAACCTTTCTGAAGCTCTAGGTCTTTTATCACCACCTTGCTCTTTGTTGAGGGTTTGATAAATATAGACATGCTTCAAACGTCCTTGCAACCTTCTTGCCCAATTTGCCAAAGAGTGTGGTAAGCATGTGTACTTAACTAGTGGTGGATTGCACTAACCCTGATGGTTAGTAAAGGTTTTTAGGACGTCAGAACATGAAACAGTTGTTTCCTTCCTGAAAGTAGTCCTGTAGATGGCCCAGTACATTATTCTGCTTGACATTCCACACTCAGCTCCAACAGATGCATAATGCTTAGAAGAGTTTAAACTTGCAGTATTTACAGACTTTGACAGGTGCAAGTTGTCATACCAACCTTACAGGCTCACCAAATGCACAGACTTGAGAAAGTGCTTTTCTTGCCTGAGCCGATCGAGTGCCTGCAGGCTACAGCAGAAGTGTGGTCAATATGTTTGATGACATGGCAGTAAATACATTCCTCTTGGCTTCAATCACACTGCACAGAAATGTAATTTGGTTTTTATATCCAAAGAATGACTGTTTGCAATGTCATTTTGCAACTGATGCAATCTGATCCATTTGTTATTGTTGAGTTATATATCCATGAGTTATTGTTGTTAATATCTATCTATCTATGATAGACTGTATGACCTTAAAACATTTAAACTTCAACCTTTTAAAACTATTTTGATAAGGCTTTCTGAAGTCAAGTTTTCCTTATATTTAATTAATATTGCACATTTTGTATGCTGTTTACATATGTTTTGGATCCTAAAAAAAAACTTACTTTAAATTCAATTCAAACTAAATTCTTATTGGAGCAAGTCCATTCATTTGGCCACGCCCCCCGAGCGCTGCTTATATGCAGATAAAGTGATGTACTTGAGTGGGAACGATCGATATCTGCGTGTTTATGTTTCAATATCATCTGTCAAACCTGACTACAATGGTCTCATTGGAATCCTTTGAATACTTAAAGCCGCCATATTGAGCGATGTGATTCGTCTCATTCATTTTTCTGTATGTTTTCACACATCACACCATATTGTTGTAAAAATATAAGTAGATGAGTTTTAGATTTTCTAGGACGTCAAAATATGATATTTTTTCTCATTTTTAATGTAGAGACAGAAAAATAAACGATTCCTTGAAATGACAGTGCAAACATTCATTTAGTGGTCATTTATGTTCAAATATCTAATAGCTAAATCATCTACTTTTTGTGATCAAAACATTAGGCTGTTAGCTCTCCTGTCATACAGTATTTGGCCACCAGGGGATGTTTGTAGAATTTGTGTTGATAAACTAGGATGAAGTGTGATTGTGGAAATTACCCTTTCGCTGTGATTGTGAAGCAGCTTTTTATATCCTTCTTATAATGATTAATGATGTGAATAGGGAAGGATGATCCTGGTTGAGTGTAAAAGAGCAGCTTCCTCTAGATGCACTGAGGCACGTGCTGGTCTCCCTCAGATGCCAGCACTCTTCTGTGCCCTCAATCAGACCCTAATCCTGGATTAGAGGAGCATGTTACTGCTCTAGGATTACTCTTCTGCTGGCTCCAATTTTATTATTGATTGTGTGCCACTGTGTTTCATCAGATACTCAATTCGAATACTGTTTATTCTCTTTTATATACGTAGAATCTGACTGTCTCTCCTCTATTCCCTTTTCTCGTACATTTATGTCCCAGAGAATGATTTTTATTAAAACTAATAGATTTAACCACAACCAATAAAGACTTTGTCAGTGAAGAATATGCATGATTAAATACAAGACTAATATGTAAACAATTGTTTACTGTAATTGTAGCCTTATAGCATTATTAAAAGTGAACTTGGTTTTTTTTTTTCAGAAATGTTTAAAATGTCTTTTTCAGCAGTCATTTCCATGATTGAAAGCTGTGTGTGTGTGTGTGTGTGTGTGTGTGTGTGTGTGTGTGTGTGTGTGTGTGTGCTGTAAATTAACTTTTTCACTAAAGAGAAGGCATTAACTTTTCCTTTAAAGGGAATTATATATATATATATATATATATATATATAAATTATTGCCTTATTAAATGTATCCGTGTTGTCTTTTAATAAATCAGAATGCTACAGAATCTATACTGTACTATACAGACTAACTCTAGACTTGACGATGCATCTGACATGACCTTTATGATTATTTACACAGACTTTCTAATGCTTCACAGTTGTCATACATGTATTTACACAACAATATATAAATTTCCTAAATGTCTTTTAAAGTCAGCCTCTCTATCTCCCATCCCTGTTCTGTGTCCCTCTATCCCTCCCTTTTCATCTCTCTGTCATCTCTTGATGTTCTCCATGACTGTAATCCTCCATGAAGCGAGTTAAGATCTGTCTCACAGGTTAGCCTGATGGTGGATCTACACATCAATAGCTAATAGCAGCATGACACCCATTTATGCACAGACACGTACAATTACAGAAAAACCACTGCCATGTTATGCTTCATTTAGAGCTAGAGCTTATTCAGAATGTAGAAGACTCAGTAAACACATATAAGACTAGTAACAAATGTCCTAAATTTGCACTGACAGACATGGGAAGATCAGTAAATTATTCTGTAACTTACTTTCCTTGACTATATTATGCAAAACAATACCATTTTTAACTCTGATAATAATAAGTGTTTTTGAGCACCAAATCAGCATATTAGCATGATCAACATGTTAGCATATTAGCATAGATTTATTCTGTCAGAGAAAGCAAAGCCAGTTAGTCGAGTTGTCTATCTCAGCAATGTATTTGATTCTGAAGGAAATATTCTTGGATACTATTAACAAAAAAGAGGGCTAGTTGCTTTTTTTAGCCAACCTGATGGTAGAGTTAGCTTTGGTTGTGATGCACCTCCCCTTCCCCTTCCCTGTGGAGTTTATAGGTTACTGAAAGATTTCAGCAGCTGGATGTAAGAAGATTAGAGAGGAATTAACGTCATTCCTTTGTCATTATAGAAATAAATTGATATTTGGTTTTAAACGGAGGGAGGGGAACATGGTCAGAAGAGCAGACAGGCTTTTAGGCAGGGTGGGAAACGCAGACCGCCAGCCGTATACACACTAACACACATGCAAAAAAAGCAGAGCTCAAAGGATTTCAAATGGGACCGTGTAACTTCTGCTGCCTGGTGTGGATCTAAGGGCCTTTTCTGTGTCGGAATGGGAGGCACTATTAGATGGAAAGGATGTTGGGTATGGAACTCCAGAGAGTTAGACTGATCCCACACCGCCTCTCTATTTCTCCCCACATCAGATCCTGGAGCTCAGGACTCGGTCATGAACTTTGCTCTCTCTGCACTGAGGCTGATGTGCCTGGCCTGGCTGTGGCCCGTCGCTCTTCTCAAAGGAAGCAACACGCAAAACCAGCGCAGGCACAAGGACGTCTACCTGGGGGAAAACACTCGGCACAAACATGGAGGGTGAGGATGCTTTTGCTGGCTCCTAAATGCATTTGCAGAATGCTCTGGTAGTTGGAACTTCGTTTTGCATATAATCAGTCAGCTCCATTCTGTTTAATTTAAATACCCGTGTCAGCCTGTTTACACTCTTGGTTTTATTTATTGTGGTCTTGGCCCTGTGGATTAATGTGCAAGGGTTTATTTGAAGCCCTGTGCTGTGTTTTGACCCATACTTTGGAGTTGTTGGATTGTGTGTGTTTGAAGGGATAATTAATTGTGGATAAAGCAACTCTGTAATTAGAGCTCATGGTTGAGCTGGGTATGTGAGGTAAACAACAAAAACAGCACTGGGTAGCAATTTAGTTTTTTAGTACTGATCCAGAGGGAGGTCATTCTCAGGTAACAGTGCCATTTGAGGCAGAGTTTCAGAAAATTATTATTATATTTTTCCTATGAATTGGATAAATAAAAAAAAAAATAAAAAAATTATTTAATGAATCCGGAAAATTTCTTCATATTAATACAGCACACTGTGTCCTATTTTTATACACATTATTTAAAAAATTTAATTTAATTAAATATGTAAAATATAATAAAATAGTCTTATTACTAGTATATTGGGGTTGAACTATTGAGTTTGTTGTGATCAATATAAGTGTGAACATAACATAATATGACAAAAACATATTAAAATACTGACAAAGAGAAACTTACAGTCCCTGAAATATGATATCAAAAAGGTTGGACAGAGTCAAATCTATGAAATGATGTGAATGTTTATCCTATTAATTGTATTAGTAAGTCAGTGGGACTTGTACAGAATTGACACCTGGAAATAACCCAGGTCAAATCAAAATAGGAAGCAAAATATTTTAATAAGAGGCATATTTAGTCAGAGTTTGATTGTATTGCTGGCTTTTGATTAGAAAAGTGTCTCAAGAGAGTGTTAAACTGTTTAACACTTTATGTATAATGCATTATATAGATTTATAATGCATTTATAATGTATGTTAAAATGCATTATAACTTTTCATATATAATTCTAATCGAAGTTAAAATGCATTGTAATATTTGCAGATTCCTTGTAGCATCAGATATTGGCTGTTTGTTATGTGTTCTAATGTATACTTGAAAAAGTATAAATGATTTAAATGACACTTTCTAAAAGCAATGAACCGAGTATTATAATGTACTATAACTGTGGTTACAATTATTCATGAGTTTACAAGGTGCATTACAAGGCATAATAATGCATTTAATATACTTGTATAGTGCATTATATAAAAAAGGCTTTAAGTAAAGTATTGCTGCATACTAAAGTTGAAATTAATTTCTCTAAACAACCCACTCTTCCAAATTTCTAGCTTTAATCAGTGCTGTTTTTTAACTCAAACTTAACTTTGTGAATGTTATTGGTTATGTCTGTTACGTTATTTTTAAAAAATCCCCATTTTGACTGTCTTTTTTCAAACAGACGAATAGACTTTAAAACGAAGAAGTCTGACAGCACCAAATCTCTGCTGATTAAATCAGAGCAGCTCTTGCGAATCGAAGATCACGACTTCGCCATGAGGCCTGGTTTTGGAGGTGAGGAAATCTTTCCATTCAAAAGCCACTTATGAATTACTTTTGGTTGTATTCTCAGAATACATACTTGTTGCATTCATATATTTGAAGCATCACGTGTTATCTTGGTGTCTTGATGGTTGATTGCAAGCTCAGTCCGCACAGCTGGCACGAATACATGGTGTGACATACAACAACAGCACTAATACAGCACAGAGAGGCGCTGCAAGGACAGCTGGGATAATTTCAGGAGATAGAGAGAGGGGGAAAAAAAAGAGAAACAATGATGTGATTACCTAAAAATCTGCTGATGGGAATCGTGATGCGTTTTTCTGATGGAAATCACACACTTCACACTATGCCAGCAATTAAAATGATCACTATTATGTAAGCAGCAGGAAGTTACCATGAATGTTAGATGAAAATCTATATAAATATATAGATCTTTTCTATAAAATAATATTATACAGAATTACACTATATTCTCTGAAAATCTCATTCTCGCACGCTTTTTAAGTTGCTTACTTTGTATGAAACATGCTGTGCTAATATAAAGATATCATGCACACTTGCTGCTGTTATTTGCTAGCATATATCCATTGAGAGAACTCGAAGAACCGGGTTAAGCACTGTGTTCTGTGACACTGGCTGAACTCAAGTCAAGAGCTTTAAAAGTCACCGTGGGCCAAATGACCAGAAAGTGACTCTGCTGCTGAGAAATGTAGGTTAGAATGTCATATGCGATGCGTCAAATCAGAAAAAATAAAAATAAAAAAACACTCTGACCCAGATTGGTAGTAGCAAAGCAGACAATACACTGAGGACAGATGTGTTTTATACACAGTAATCTGCATTATAATCCCAGCGGCTCTCTCTGAGAAGCCTGAGAATGTAGCTAAATCTTACAGACTAGCCAAAGGTCGCTGTTTTTAAAATAAGAATATAGAATGCTATGCTGTTTTGCAATCAAATCAAATAATCTTCTTGCCTGGGACTTTCTGTTCTATATGCGAATTCGGGTCCATTTAGGTGAATGTATTTGTGAAGCAATGACTCTGTAAGAAAGCTATAATGTGTTAATGTGTTCTCATATATGTTCATGTTCATGTTATTTGTCAACTACAAATGTACTGTTTAGCAGTGTACTATTTCAAGGTGCTTTAAATAATAACATGGTATATGACCAAAAACAGGGGTAGTACCATAGTACTTTTTGTTATTTTGTCTGCTAATCCCTACATGTGAACAGTGAGATTGAGTTTTATTTCAGTCCAGATTAGGGGAACATGATTTGTGGTGGTTCTCTGAAAACAGTGAGAGGCTGATAATCACACCGAGTCATGTGCACTGAGTTAAGTCTCTGTTTGTAGGAAGCTTAACATCGCTTTTCAGATTTTATGTGGTTGATGACGCAGTCGTGAGACATCTATTTGACTTTATATGTCATTTCTTTATGTTAGTCAGTTAATCATGTTAGAAAGTTTTGTTTTTAGACTAACTCTGGAATTTTTCATAGCAGTTTGACGTTCTGTGGTAGAATCAGATTTTTAGATACAGAGATGATTCAATAGCGGACTTGAAATTCTTCTGTTATATTCAGAGAGACTGCAGCTGGTCTCCATGTGTTTGTTTTATGTGAAGCAGCTGTGACTTGAGAGAGTGATGTGTCTAAGATTCCCTTGAAGAAAAACAGCCGACACAAGCAGAGTGCTTAAATCCAGATGGACACAACTATGATAGTTAAACATACGTTTGTCATGTCATTCTGTTATGACAATGCAAATTGCATATAGTCCTTCTCTCAAAAATATTTACTCATTTGATTTGATTACTGCTTCCACTGATGGATCTCAGAAGTAAATAGTTGGTGATTTGATAGTTTAGCATTACATAGGCTACACTGTAAGGAATGTGTTCTTCAAGGTTGCATTAATGGTTCTTTTGAATTTGAGGAAGAAATATTTGGAAAACAGAAATGCAATTACGTTGGCATGTGGGATTATTTCAATAATAGATAAAAAAAACAACAAAGAACACAAATGTGGTAACTTAATAAAAAATACCACTGACAAACTCATAATGTGTATCTTTGACTATATATTGTCACAAGTCCATAGGCACACTGATTTAGGTCTTTCCGGCCTTAACATACAGTAAGGGTTTCTGGAGGCTGGACATGACAAATTAATGACTCACAGTAAATGAGTCAGATTAATTGAGAAACTTTTCCAACTGAATCATAAATGATTCACTGGAAAGGACAGGAATCGGAGAACATTTAGATAAGAATCAGACTTCACTGGTTGCACAGTATGTTTTTGATTCACTAAAAAAACTAGCTTGTAAGAGCTTGTGACGTGAATCAGACTTCATTCGTCACGCCATATGTTTCGTGCTGAACAGCAGGCAACACTTTCAAAGTATTTTAGTAAGGTGTCCTGTACATAATCAGCAGAAGGATGTACGCGCAAGAACCGTTAACAAAACCGAATGTCATGAAAATCAGTCGTTTATGGTTTGCTTTATGGATCTGATTCTGGAGCTAAGAACCAGTTTTGGTTGCCAAACCTATAGAGGTAAAAGGTTAATGTGAATGACAAAGCTCAGATCAGTCTGAAGAGAAATGTGAGTTTAAACTGACTTTAGTATATCTGCGCACAGAAGTGACTGAAACTTGAGCAAAGACTATTTTTAGTCTCATTTAAACTCATTACTGTCTAAGACAAACAACTGAGATATTAAAGAGATTTATTTTATTTTATTTTATTTTGTGTGATCTTCTCCCAATTCTGTTCCTTTTCCATCTGTGACACTGAGTCCAGGTTCGGCTATTCCAGTGGGCATCGATGTGCAGGTGGAGAGCATTGACAGCATTTCAGAGGTCAACATGGTGAGTGTCTACTCTTTTATAAATTACTTTTAACCTTTAACCTGTCAGTTAGATCCTCACACCCTCAACTCCCAGTGCTAGTCATGCATCAAGCTTAAATCCTCAACCATTTAAAACGATTGGATTCACGACTGAGGCAGAGGGCAAAGGTTAAAACAACAAAGACTATGAATGTGTGCAGAAACACATGCTAAATCCATAGACGTTTTCATTCAGGATACCTTTATGTACTTAGTGTCATTATTTTTTTCCTTATCCTAAGTTGCAAATAATATAAATGGAAGTATGAGAATTATATAGTAAAACCAAAGGTTTGGCTCCAGTTATAATCATATATACACAGTGACATTTAAAGTATAAAGGAGTGGCTTATGTAAACTGACAAAGTCTTTTTCGTGTCTTTTGTGGGCATAGGATTTTACCATGACCTTGTACCTTAGGCATTACTGGCAGGACGACAGACTGGCCTTCCCCTCCAGCAGTAACAAAAGCCGAACGTTTGACGCTCGTCTGGTGAAAAAGATCTGGGTGCCAGACGTCTTCTTTGTTCACTCCAAGCGTTCTTTCATTCACGACACCACCATGGAAAACATCATGCTCAGAGTTTTTCCAGATGGAAACATTCTCTACAGCGTCAGGTACCGCATGAAGCCGCTTTCCTGAAACCAGATGTTTTTACAACAGCTGTGAAACTAGCAGTTTCCCTGAGGCATTTTGCTGTGTTTTAAGATTTCACAGGAAAGAAAATAAGATGTTTTCAGCTCTGTACTTTGAAGTAAATTTTGTCATGAAAGCAGAGTTCACCCAAATCTAAAAATTCTGTCATCACTTACTGTCGTTCCAAACCTGTATGACTTTCTTTCTTCTGTGGAACACACAATTTCCCTTAGGTTGATGTCTTATGAAGTCATACAGTAGCTTTCAGTAAAAAACAATCTCAGTCATTATTCAGAGCTGATTCTATTTAGTGAACCAGAAGAATCAGTTCACACAGTGGACTAAATGATTTGTTCAGTGAGTTGAACTTGAGAAGCGATCAGACTGATTTATAACTGTTCTTTTGGGCCAGTTCTTTCCAATGAATCCGAGTTGGTTCATGAATATTATTCAACTTTGGTTTGGGGATCATGTTGCATTGGTCAGCTGTTCAATGGAGGGGAGGGTTATGAGTGAATAGCGATTTAAATTTTAGTCTAATCATCAAACAGAGCTACACTCTAAAAAAAATGGTGCTATATAGCACTAAAAGTGGTTCTTGGCTCGTAATCATAGGGGAACCACTTTTGGTGCTATATAGCACCATATTGCTAAAAAAAGCTATACAGCACCTTGTAAAATCGGTGTTATGTAGAACCACGCGTGCCACACTGCATCAACACAAAATGGTAAGAACAGCTAACATCAGTAAATTTTATATATCTGTTAAACCCTTTAAAAGCGAGCTTCATCATGTGTTCTTTTGCGTAAAGCGGTGTTAGCAGTAGGAAAGGAAAGGGGTGTGTATTCAACTCCATCCGGGCGCACACACGCAAGGCTCATACACCGAGCAGCCGGCGTAGAGTTGGGGATTCGGTGCCTTGCTCAAGGGTCTCACCTCAGTTGTGGTATTGAGGGTGGAGAGAGTGCTAGTTATTCACTCTCCCCACCTACAATCCCTGCCGGACCTGGGATTCGAACCCACGACCTTCGGGTTACAAGTCCGACTCTCTAGCCATTAGGCCACGACTGCCCCTACTTAATCAGCACCTTAATCACCCCAAAGAACCACTGAAGAACCATACGGGAGCTTAACAGGTTCTGTACATGGTAGCGGTGCCAAAGAACCACTGAAGAACCGCTGAAGAACCAAGATTTGGTGCTATACAGCACCAAAAGTGGTACCCCTATGATTACGAGCCAAAGAACCACTTTTAGTGCTATATAGCACCATTTTTTTTTTTTTTTAGAGTGTATAGTATGGTTTCAGAAGATTTGAAATATGGCCTATAAGCTGTACATACTAGTTCTAGATTTTGTTTTGTTTTTTGCCAACATAACGGTCATTTTATGGGAAAAATTTGTAATTTTTATATCAGAAAAAGTGTTTTTTAATTGAATTATTATTTATATATTAATAATGTTTTCAAATAGTTTTTATTTATTTTTATTTCAGTTTTGGTTTTAGTTATTTCAGTGATTATTTCAGTTATTTATGTGATCAAATTCCCATACTTCAACTGACAAATGAGGTGTGGTTTTTGTTTAAATACTTCTGAACTATAGTTGGACAAGAAGAAGAATTATCAGCATGCGTTGCAAGTGTAGACATGTGTGCATGGTCAGGTGTGCCTGAGCCAGTTTACAGTACGTGCAGGATCAGTTTTCAGTTCAGTTCACCTGAATTGTTTCCTTGATTTGATGTTTTGCTAAGCTCAATATCACATGTCACGATTTTAAAGGGACTTTTCCAGTCTCATTGTAAGTGATTTGTTAAGGCTGTACTGAATTGTGAATTGCAGAATCACAGTGACGGCTCTCTGCTCTATGGACTTCAGCAGGTTTCCTCTAGACACACAGAACTGCTCTCTAGAGCTGGAGAGTTGTGAGTATGACCGTCTGTGTGTGCATGTACACTCATCAGTGAGCACTATCAACAGAGAACAAGGAAATCATTAGTCAAAGCACTACGCTCTCAGTATACCTGTAAACATATCCTAAATGCAGCCTAATGTTGTGTTTAAGGAATAGTTCACCCAAAAATGACAAATTCTGTCATTCAAATTCGCCTTCATTTCTTCTGCAGAGCACAAAAAGAAATAATTTAATGTGGCAGTAAAGCCTTGTCAAAAGATTTTAAATGAATGTTTTGAATTTTATATTCATCAAAGAGTCCTTAAAAAATGTATCATGGTTTCCAAAAAAATACTAAAGAGCACAATAGTTTTCCACATTTATGATAATATTTCTTAAGGCCATTGCACACTGAGTCCGAAATTTTTGCACGTTGAAAAATAAATACGACCTCACGTTGTGTCAACCACATTTACACACTGCCTCCGAAACATTCGTCCGTCATTAAAAAAATTTGATTTTCTGCGTTTTCGCATCCGTAGCATGCATTTTGATAGGAAAGGTGACGAAAACGCATAAGAAAATTTCAGACTCAGTGTGCAAGGACCTTTAAGCACCAAAGAATCATGTGACACCAAAACCAGCCCCAGACTTTTAATGGTGTATGCAGTTACCAGGACCAGTCAACTTTAACAAGTGTTTCATATCACACCAAATGTAAATAGATTTTCAGTGAAAACCCATTCTTCTTGGCATTTAGTATCATTGGCGTCAAACCTGACTAAACTTATGGGTGCATATATTCAAATTTTATAACAATGGCCTGTTTCCTAAACAAAGCTATTGTTACTTTCAGAAGGTTTAGAATACAAGTCATGAGTCAGTTAATAATTGTTTTTGGTAGTCAAAATAAAATATAAATATTTGATTAAAAACCTTAAAAACTTAAATGTAAACACCTAGAGAAATGTTGTCTTTGGACATAACTGATATAAATAATTTAAAGTTAAAATGCTAAAATTATTAAAACTGAATTGAAAAATTCATTAATCCTATATAGAAATAAAAAAGTTTTTGTTTACATAATATATGTGTGTGTACTCTGTAAACAAATGTAATGTATGTTGTAAAGATGTAAACAAATCTTTTATTTTGGATTGCGATTAATCGCGATTAATCGTTTGACAGCACTAAAAAAATAGTAAAGCTTAAACTAAAAATAAAAACTGAATATATTAAAGTAAAAGCTGATTCAAATAATATTAACAAATATTATGATTATGATAATTTTCATTTCTGGGTGAACTACTCATTTAATAGTAGAGTTTTATGTGATTCTGGCTTGCTAGTGGTATATCATATAACCCTGATTGATACAGGCTTCACTGTTGCAGATATAAATAATTGCACAGATGAACTGGTTCAAAGTTGTTCAAAGTCTCTGTGTCTTTCACCCATGACACACAGAATTACATGGGCCTCCACTTCAGAGGAGAGATGGCGGAGCTGGTTGTGGATGCTCGGTGTTCTCTCCTCTGAGGAGTGCCGCCCATGTATCTTCAAAGAGAGTTTGCTGTCTCACACCTCCCCACTCCCCTTCCCACCTTTTATTTTTTTGCTCTCTTGAAGACGCTTACAATGAGAACGACCTCATGCTCTATTGGAAGAATGGGAACGATTCATTAAGGACTGACGAGATTGCACTCTCGCAGTTTTTTATTGAAGAATTCCACCCTTCCTTCGGGCTAGCCTTCTACAGCAGCACTGGTATGTGTGCTTCACTTCCTCCTGCATGCTTTTATTACTGTACTACCATGTGCTTTAACAAAGCGAACCAACAGAGAGTCCAGAAAATAAGATTTCCCAGCATTCTTGACTGAAACGGGTGGATATATGCAGTGCTTTTCATTCCCTTGATGTCTTGGGACATTCTCAGGAAACCTGTTACCTCATATCTTAGATATTTCATTAGATGTGGGAAAATTACTAGAAGTTGTTACTAACTTTGGGCTTTAAATGTTTCAATTTTAATTCTAAAACTGAGTAAATTAAGTTTTAGTGTGCCTTGTTAAAAACAGCACATGTTCGAAAATTGGGGGTCTGTAATTTTTTTTTTTTTAAGAAATTAATACTTGCTTTTATTCAGCAAGGATGCATTAAATTGATCAAAAGTGACAGTAAAGACATTTACATTGTTAAATAAAATCTATTTCAAATAAATGCTCTTAATCAAACATTCAATGCATCTTGGTTTCCACAAAAATATTAAGCAACACAACGGTTTTCAACACTGATAATAATAAGAAATGGTTTTGAGCACCAAATCAGCATATTAGAATGATTTCTGAAGGATCATGTGACACTGAAGACTGGAGTAATGGCTGCTGAAAATACATCTTTGCCATCACAGGAATAAATTACATTTTAAATATATTAAAATAGAAAGCAGTCTTTTTAAATTGCGATAATATTTTGCAATGTTACTGTTGTTACTGTGTTTTTCATAGAATAAATGCAGCCTTAGTGAGCAGAAGAGGCTTAATACAAAAACATTTCAAAATCTTACTGAACCCAAACTTTTGAATTGTATGTAAATTTAATTAAATGAAATTATCCATAATATTTCTCTTTCAACCCTGTTTCCATGAAAGTGTTTTGGGTTGAATGTTATGGTAGAAGATTTGTGCCAATAACAGATTGATGGATTGATTGATTTATACTTTATTAAAATAAAATTGAAAATAAATATGTATTTTCTGAATATTTATATATTTATGAAATGATGTATCTAAGTTCATTATACTGTTAAATATATCAACAGTAATTCATGGGGACACGTGCATTCTGAGAATGTTTTTTCTTTTTAATTTGTAATAAAGTTTAATATTGTTCTTTCTTTAAATATTGTCTTCATATCTGTTGTTAATGTCCCATACTCTCTGTTTCTCTCAGGCTGGTATAACAGGCTGTACATAAACTTCATCCTCAGGAGACACATATTTTTCTTCATGCTGCAGACATACTTTCCCACAATGCTAATGGTCATGCTCTCCTGGGTGTCCTTCTGGATCGACAGGAGAGCCGTACCGGCCCGTGTCTCTCTCGGTAAACCTCTCGAGGAAACATCCTTATTTTAGAATCTAGAAATACGTTTAGAAATGATATTCTGTTCATTTGTCCTATTTAACCTGTCAGATCTTACCGTTAGACTTGTGACAGGAAGTTTCTGTAATATCGCCTCAGGTGGGTTGGTAACAGTGAGCTGTGTGTATTTACTTTGTTCTCTCTGGTTATTACGCTCTCCACGAACAAGCACAAACCGGTTTAGAGAGAACAGAATTAAATTACCTCAAAAATACCTTGATAGTCAGGCCAGCAGGCGTTAGACACCCAGCCAGGAAGTTGCTCTTTTCATACATGTCAGTGACATCATAGCACAAGCCCAGTGCGAGTCACAATAGAAGAAGTCGTCCACACAATGTGTCTTCATGTATGTTTTCTTAAGAAGAACTATAAGTGTTGCAACCTACACTGTGTGTGAGATTTTGGAATTAACTGTGACTCATTTATAGAACAATGTACTGAATTTCATTTTCATTTCCTTTTACACCCAAGTTGACTGTCCATAATCTGCTGGGGACTCTTGTGTGAGATGCAATAGATGGAAACATTCATGTTTGAACTTATGAACTTCCTCTTAACACGTTATCTTTGTTTCCCATGAACCCGCTTCTTATTCATTACTCTGCCCTCTCTCTTTCTATTTCTTTTGATCTGCTACAGGAATCACAACCGTGTTGACCATGTCTACTATAATAACAGGCGTCTCAGCGTCAATGCCTCAGGTGTCTTATGTGAAAGCGGTGGACATTTACCTTTGGGCCAGTTTCCTTTTTGTTTTCCTGTCGGTCATTGAATATGCTGCCGTGAACTACTTCACCACGGTTGAAGAGATGAAGAAACTTCAGAAAGGAAAGGTCAGGGTCACGGATTGATCAGAGATTGTATATGGTGATATTTGCTCTGGTAACTATGACCAAGACTGAATTTTCCATTTTAAGCTACACATCGCCCCCTATGGTCATTTTAAGGCAACACAAATTCAAACAAAATGTACCATGGTAACAACAGTTTCTGTCAAAACATCAACAACACCACCAATAATAATAAATTAATAAATAGTATAACTACATTTATTTAAGTTTTTTTTTTATTAACAAAAGTAAAATAACAATTTTAATGTTATTTTATTAAAAGAATAAAGAGAGATTTTGAAAGCAATAAAAATATAAAGTCATAAAAAATACATTATAAATACATTTATATTTGGATAATTTTTTTTATTTGCTCTGGTAACTATGACCAAGACTGAATATTCACTTTTAAGCTACAAATCGCCCATATGGTATATTTAAGGCAACACCAATTCAAACAAAATTTACCATGGTAACCATAGTTTCTGTCAAAATATAATAATAATAATAATAATAATAATTATTATTATTATTATTTACTATTCCAAAAAATTGTTACAATTATTATTTTTATAATTGTTCTAAAAAATTAAAATAACTTAATAGAGATTTTGAATAATAAATAATAATATACAGAGATTTTGAAAGCAATCAAAGTATTTTAAAGTAATTTATAAATAGTATATTATAAATACATTTGTATTTGGATAATTTTTATATCGAATTTAAAGTCAGCACAAATTCATTGGCCTGACAAAAATTTACCTTGCTAACCATAGTTTCTGCCAAATAATAATTCTTTAATAAATAATATACATATAGTTATTTTATGTTGTTAAAAAATACAACAGAGAAATTTTGAAAGAAATAAAATTATTATATTATAACATGTATTTAAAAATATAATAATAATAATAATAATAATAACAACAACAACAATAATAATTATATATATAAATAAAAAAATAGAAACGTTAATTGGCCTAACAAAACTTTCTGCCAAATTAATAACAATAATAATTACAAAATAAAACAATAACAAAATTAATTAGATTGTTTTATTAAAAATGTAAAACAAATTCTTGCAATGAAAGAAAACCCATATTAATTTATTTTTGCTTTACAGTAGTAACAGCTCAAAATGATTTGTAAATGTTATTTTACATTGACTTCAATGTATAATTTACAAATTAATATACTTTATTATTTTTTTTAAATCACTGTTGTTTGAACTCCATAACAGATATTTACTTTCTCGCATTTCTCTTCCTACCAAAGCTTCCAGTTTCCTACGACACAACCCAGGCTATGGCCTACGACGGCTGTTTTCACGATGATATAGATGTATCGCCTTTCCCTGAGCTCCCCACCACACCCAGCACGACGCGGACCATCCCGCCCAGAGCCTCCTCCACCGAGCCGCCGCCCACCGAAGGCACGAGACTCTGGAGGAAACGCTCAGTCGGCAAAAACATCAGATTCATAATGAGCAACAGCTACATGATTGACTCGTACTCCAGAATCATCTTTCCAGTGGCGTATCTTCTCTTCAACATCATCTACTGGTGTATCTACTCCTGATCGAGTAGCTTGAGTTTTTTCTGATCAGTCGTTGTAATAACATTGCACAAGACAGTTGAACTTTAGGCCTGTGACGGCTGTCAAAATGAACGCTCTGACAATAAGCACAAGTGACTTCACAAAGTGGACAGTTTTGTTTAAGTGTAACTGGAGAAAGGTCCAGATGGAGATATGGAGATCTCTTAAATGTTTTGTATTTCTCATAGCATTTGAAGGAATGTCTTTTATCATAAACTCTCAAACACAAGGAGCATGTTCATCTCATTCAAGGATATACTGTATAAACAGTTGCTTTACCTGACTTTTGTGACCATTCTTATGGGATCCATCCACCACCCCAGCTTTATCTTCTAGAATTCATTAGATCCGAGAGCAGAAACTCAAAACCAAGCCAGCCTTCTTTATATGCTCAAGAATTATAACTTGTGAATAAATTAACCCTCATGCTAGTCTCGCATATTAGGACTTTTGACTCATCAAAGTTTAGGCCGTGTTTTTCTGTTGGAACCACCCACTTGAACAGGAAGTAGCTGTCTGAGTGACATGAAAAGGGACCAATCACAGTTCAGCGTTTCACCCGTGACATTTAAACTACCATTTAAAAATTTAGGGTTGATAAAATTAGTCTCTTATGTTCACCAAGGCTGCATTTATTTGATTAAAAAACAGTAAAACTAATAATGTGAAATATTGTTTTCTATTTTAATATATTTAAAATGTAAGAAACATTTAATGTGCAAGAAACATTTCTTAGTAGTAATGATGAAAACAGCTGTGCTGCTTAATATTTTTATGGAAACCGTACATTCAAAACAGCATTTCATTGAAATAGAAATCTTTGGCAACAGTATGTCTTTACTGTCATTTGATCAATTTATTGCATCCTTGATGAATAAAAGTATTCATTTCTTTAAAAAAAAAAAAGGTATTCTATTTAGCTGTGGGTAGATCTGAAATAGACAGACTTTCGTGTGTCCAAAAGATAATAAAATGGGATATATTTGCTATTAACTGCCTCAAACAAAACTCCTGAACATTTTGTTTCAGTAGAAGCCTTGCTTCTTGTAAATATAACTTTTATTTCCTGGTGGACTTTTAAAAACCTGTGCACTCTGATTCATGGAAACTGTGTAGCATCCAGCCAATCAGATTGTGCTTTTGTATGCCATATAAGCAACACACACCAAAAAAACCTTCAGAACCTTCATAATACTATTCACCATCATTTGTTTTGATTACAGTATGTTGCAGATTGAATGCATGTGTGTGTTTGTGAAGAAAACTATCAACCAGACACTCTACAGCTTGTATCTCTTTTGTTATACTCATGTTGTACATTTTATTATTTTGACAAGTTATAAAAGTACAAAAATAAATTACATGTAACAACATACATGATTTTGAATGTTCCAGACTCGTCCAGATATATAAAATAATCAAGTCATTTAACCATATTTTAAGCACTTAATTTCATTTCATACACAATTATCCAATTTATGCCAACTGCACGATTATCCAGCTACTCACAGAAAAATTATGCAACCTAAACCATCAGATAATTCTTTGTTGTTGGTTTAAGAGGTTTTGCATTGCTGCAGTAGCTTCATTATTTAATTGCATTAATTAAAGTGCTTCATTTGAAATAATATTTCTGTTGTATGTACACAACACGCAATACTTTATGTAACTTATGTAATACAGTGTTTCATTAGACCATACCACACACATACATGCACACACGCTCATACCGGCCGTGATCAGTTCATTCATTATGACCTCTGACCTCGATACCGGTCGTTGATCTCATTCAATACCACGTCAGAACCTGAGCTGGGCACTTCTCCTGCAGTTATTATCCTGTCGTCCATCGGGTTGTCTGCAATCACAGACAAACAGCTCAAATTTTGCACTTCTTTCACAATAGAACTAATCTGATTATTCAAATAGCTTAATCTTGAACTATAAATGTTTACAAGTAGAAAAGATGTTTTCATTTACATTAAATAGTTAAAGGAAAAGTTCTCCCAAAAATGAAAATTTGCTAAAGTCATGTGAATTACTTGTGGATTATCGTGATGTTTTTATCAGCTATTTGAACTCTCATTCTGACGGCACCCATTCACTGCAGAGCATCCACTGGTGAGGAAGTGATATAATGCTAAATTTCTCCAAATCTGTTCTGATGAACAAAACTCATCTACATCTTGGATGGCCAGCAATTTTTCATTTTGGGGTAAACTATTCTTTTAATAATAGGTTCTGTCTAGTTTAAAGATCAGTTAGCATCACCTGCTGTTTCAACTAGGAATTTCAGGTAATAACCACGTGGAAGGATGATTAACACAGCCTGTCTAGTTGGTAATACTCACTGACATCTAAGGGCCCATCGGATGCCAAGCTGTCATGGTTCAGGAATGATGAGCTAGAATTGTTAGAATTCGCCGAGCGGAATGAAAACCCTCTTTTTTTGCCGGCTTTGTTTATCTTTTGAGTTGCTGTGCGACTCCATTCTGTTACATAAAAGAGAGAAGACAAGTAATGAGATAAATATGCTACATAAAAGCAAGTCAGTCATTTGCATGAACATCTAAAGGCCTCATACCTGAGTTTTCTGCCAGCCTCAAGCTGCCACAACACAGGTATGTCCTCCATTGTCGTCTGACATTTTCTTTCATGGCACAATGGAACACAAAGATGAAGAATCCTGCGAGGGAACAGGTACATTAGCGTTAGCATTCCATCAGAGCACTAAAAATAAACCCTGACATGTGTTACCCGATAATATTACGGATTCCACAAAGGAACTCTGACACAGTGGGTTGCGTAATGTGAAACTAATAGAAATAGCACCTGAACACAACAATCCTGACAAATGAACAGTGTTGAAAATGATTACTGTTCACTAGTCTGGATCGAGATTATTTATTAATTTGTTTGTTCGTTCATACACTACCATTCAAAAGTAAACACCGTACATTAAATGTTACTCGAGCACCAAAAAGAATTGATCTTCAGCTTATTAGAATGATTTCTGAAAGATCATGTGACACTGAAGACTGGAGAAGTCAGCTTTGCCATCACAGGAATAAATAACGTAATAAGAGAATGCAAAACATTTAAAAAAAAATTGTCAGTCAGCCATATATTTTTTTATATGTAAAGACACTTTTATACTATACGAGAAAACGTGTGATAATAACTGGCTTTTATATTTTTACTGTACCACAGTCAAATAAATAAAATGTACTAATTAAATCAATTAATTAAATAAATTCATTCAAATGAATTAAATAAATCAATCATGTATTACATTAAATTAAAATATTATCTGGAAAATACTGAATTTGTATTAAGTGCTTCTTTTTTATGTCCACTTTTAACGTTTGATGTATAAACCTAAAGACAAAAATTTCCAATGCAATTAAGATATATTTATATTGTAGTTTCACGATAAATGTAGCTCCACAGTGAGTTTACAGTTATCTTTGATATTTCTAAATAACAGAATTTATCAAATCTTTTTTTCCAAGGGAACCACACTTTTGACTTTTCTTTATAATAACTTGCAATGATAAGTAGCGCACATTAATACCAGAGATGTTTTTAAGAAAGCAAATAGGGTAAATTTTGCGTTTTAAGAATGGTAGAGCATCTGTGCAAATTGGGACCCACCTTGTAAAGTGTTAAAAATAGCAAACAGGTACATGAAGGGCAGGTTAACAGGACCCCAGGCGAAGAAAGCGAAGCCCCAGGTGAGGCCCAGAAGCACGGTGAGTCCAGCAACACTGCGCATCTCCTGCCAGCTGCTGCGATTCTGTACATTGTGAGGGTTCTGCTGCTTAATGCGACACAGCTGGATCATCACCACGATAAACATGATGAGGTTCATCAGGAAGACAAGACAGAAGTACGCCACCACAGCAACATAGAAGACAATGTCGTTTTTTATCCAGCAGCTGTGGGAAGAAATCAAATTTTGTGAGAAAAGCATGAAAGAAATTCTAAAACATGTTTTTGTATTTTCTTTAATTTATATAGAATATATTTATTATATATTTCATATCAGTATAGTGCTGAGAAAAATCTGAATTATTACTCACAAATCATTAGTCGCTCCATTTGCATACCTCCCATATGTCACAAGGCCATAGTGGTCTTTGTTAACAGCTATGACAATTATGACTACCACAAGAGGAATGCCTTTAAAGAAACAAAACATTATGAGCTCATCTGCCCTCAGACAGACTAAACTATTTTTAAAAAAGCAGCCTTCAAAAGACAAAACATGAACTTGTGCAAGTAACAAATTAGTCACGTACCCCATCCAGCAAGTCCTATCTTGACCATAAAGCGGGTGATGTAGGTGTTGAACACCTTGACGAGTGCCAGATACATATGGACAGCTTCCAGTGCCATCCAGGTAAAGGACGCCAGGAGGAAATAATGCAGGAAAAAAGCAGTGGAGATGCAAAGACCCACAGCATCTGGGTACAGAGCCAGCCAGGCGTCCAATAGGAACACCAGGTTTAGCAGCAGCAAGGCCAAACACAGCTGAATCAGGATCTTAGACGGGATGTCTTTGCGCAGTTTACTGTCATGAGACAAAAAAAAGTCTTATATAGATAGACAGATTAACTTAAAACAAAGGTAAATGGGGAGTCTCCACTGTTCAGAGGGATCCATACCCAAAGGCCAGATATGTGAGCAGGGTGACAGAGAGGAAAATGGCTGAGATGCCACAGCCGATGTACGTAATGTATGTCAGGATTTCAGCATGCGGTCCAAGTGGTCCAGTCTTGGAAATGTCCTGTCAGGCAAAACACAATTATAATAACAACCCAAAGAATCTGAATATAACATTAAACAAGGATGTGTCAGGTGATGTAAATTCTTTGTGCTGTAACTCACTAGCAGAATACCGAAGCTGGTAAGGTGATTGCAGGCGCACCGGGTTTCTTCAGCGGAAGAATTAAGCACACGGCACCCAAAAGAATTCCAGCCACCTGAGCCATCTGTGAACCAAAGACCAATGGTTAAAACACACAATTCAAACCGCTCCCACAGTCTATTCGGTAAAGAAGGGAACATTACAATACAATTTATACCATTTAATCCAAAGTCCCAGAATACACAGGAAGCTACATAGTTAGCCTGTGGAGGAATAAAAAGAGAGTAAGAAAAGAAAGCAGGTTTGTATAGAAGTACAAATCTGTTTTGTGTTTGTTGTGATATTAATGTTATTTATATTGACCGGAATGGGCCCTGTGTTTCTCAGGGTTATCAGCACTTCCTTCTGTAGACCTGAGATGCTCAGGTTAGCCACACTGCTACCCACAATCCCGCTGTTTAGTTTACGTTGCCCCAGATTTTTGTCCTACACAGAAATATAAAAAAAGAGTTCAGAGATACTTGTGGCTCTGATAAGATTCACATTTTAACACAATAACTACAGCAAAACAAGCATATATTGTTTTGAGATGTGCTAGCCAGATAATATCTAGAATAAGTCATAGATCCTATCAGTTCACACTACACCATTCAGCTATTTCAAATACGCAGCACTCATCTTAATATAAAGCTAACTAATTTGAATCAAAAGCAGTGCTCTGTATTGAACCTGGAAGAAAGTGCTCTTCTGGAAGAAGTTGAATTGGACTCTGGATGCGAGCCGCTGCTGTTCTGCTGTGAGGTTCTGTGTGAGGGATGCTGGGAGGATGACTGAACCCAGAGGAGTGGACCGAACCTGAACCATGATGTCTTCAGTCTCCATGCTGGGGTTACTTCGAATCTGTAATGTCAAACAAATCATATCCAAATCAGCTACTCTGACCCATGAAACCCAAAACATTGTACTCAACATGTACAGTATCGTCACTTCATTTGTGTAGTGTAGTGTATACGGCCATGATAAGTATATAAAGTGATATAAAATTGATCATTGTCAAAAGTCCATATAATGAAAGCAGTTAGCCTGGCAAAGGCTACTCTGAGATGCTTAAAAATATTAATTTAATTTAATTTAATTTAATCAGTTAAACCAGTATAGGGTCAGTCTACATATGAATACAAATCTGTATCTTTATTTTTATTCGCTTATTCTACATTAGCTAGCAAACAGCAGGATTTCCATTATCTATAGTCTGTAAGATGAATAAGAATTAATGATGGAGATGTTACCTGCACACTAGATGTTTCAATTAAGGAGAAGGACGTCTCCTGAAAGTTGGTCCCATCGACTTTCTTCACTGCCAGAGCCAGTGACTCTGAAAGTATTGACTGACTCGTCCCTGATACAACCAGTTTAAGACCCACTGTGTCCACAACCCCAATGGCCCTAGTAACCAGAAACAAACAACTTGACTGTATACAGTATATCAGACAATATTTTTTACTGAATCTTATGTACAGTTAAAGCTTGGTTTTAGGTCAATGTACTTTCTAAGTAGGCTTGACTCAATTCTTTTACTATTATGTCATAATAAATGGGACAAAATAGTAATAAACCTGGCCACAGATGAGTATGTCTCACCTCTTTGAGAAAGGAGTCATTACAGCTACAGGAACATCAAGGAGGTTGTTGACAATGTTGATGGAGGT
This sequence comes from Tor tambroides, assembly GCA_021397915.2. Lineage (NCBI taxonomy): Eukaryota > Metazoa > Chordata > Actinopteri > Cypriniformes > Cyprinidae > Tor > Tor tambroides. The sequence goes on along the minus strand of JAFVLL020040027.1, from coordinate 10,144 downwards.
GTTTGCCAGAGCCAGGCTGACATTGGGCCCAGAGAGGAGTGACTCAAGCTGTGATAAAATCTGCTCCACCTGAGTGGCATTTAAAGATGAGGCATTTGCACTCAACTTCAACAGTCCATCAGCATCTAATGTCCCTGATGTGGTTGAGGACACTATACCAAGAGAAAAAGGAGAGAAAGAGATAAAAATTCAGTCGATTTATGACAGTAACAAGATGAATCTCATGAAACACACTGGGTCAAATTTGCAAAACAGTTTTGTCATTACTGTATTACAAGAAAAACATTAAAAAAACACATTATATTTGGTTATTTGTCATTATAATAATGTCAGAAAATGTATTTTTCTTCATGAAAAAGTATTTGTTTATATAAAACAATGTATATTATAATCTATATGTTGTATATTACATGTATAATAAATCAAATCATTTTGGTTAAATTTGACATTGAATGTGGCAACAAATGCACACACATCCTACTGTGTTTACCTGTGGTTGTTACATTCACAGAAGTTGTCTCTATTGTGACTATAGTGTTAATGAAGGTTGTGTTAGAGAGTGAGTTACTTGTGAAAGATGGAGGAGTTGTGGTACTGTTTTGGAATGTGGTTGTAGATGAATTACAGCTGCCATTCAGGGGAATGACTTTACTACCCCCTGAGCTGTACAATGAACAATAAATAAAAGCGTTGTTAAAAATGTGTTTATTAATTTGAGATTTTACTGTACACATGTGGGATGTATATTACTTATAAACACAAATGAAATGAATACACTTTTATATATATGACACATTATACCCAAAAGATAATCACTGAGGAAGCTCTACTAACCAGTATCCATTAAAGTTTTCTCTGTTTGGCTCCATGCAAAAGCCTTCAGAACTGAAATTTGTACTCAGAGATTGCTCCCATATGAGAGTTTGGCGTAAAGGATCCAAAGAGGAATTATAGCAGATAGCTATATGAAAAGCAACATAACCATATCAGCAGATATATTCAGATATACATCAGATATATAATTATGTTTGCAGAAGACACTTACCCACTCTGCTCACAACACCTTCAAAGATCAAGTCTTTCTGAGGGGTAAAGATGACCTCTAGAGCCGTGCGAATATCACACAAGTCCATGGCTGTGTCTAGTTTCACTATACCATTACAATTGAGTGATCTGGACAGGAAGGAACAGTGTATTAACCACCCAGCAAAACAAAGTTTAAAATAAAGTTTACCAAAACATTATGCTGCAACGAGACTCCCTTTCACGTACCCTTCGAACCCTTTCATGTTTCCACAAATCACTTGTGAGTCCTGCCAGGATCAAATATTTAGGAGATCTGAACCATTGTATGACTGAAAAACATCTCTTACTTTCATGCATAACATCAAGACATCTTACCTTATTGTGACTTATGAAAGACTGTGATATGTTACAAACAGATCTAAAATGGAGAAGAGAAAGAGGAGTGTTTAAAAAAAAGTATTTACTACATTCAATAGACATATTCATAGTTTCTGTTGTGCTAGACACACTAAAGTCATGGGTTAGATTTTCAGGAAACACACAATGGTAAAAATGAATTGCTTTGGTTTACATTTTCTGGCAAATAAATGAAAGGAAAAAAGATAATAGGAATTGTCTAACTTACGATGTGTTTGTGCATTGTAAGTATTTCAACATATGATAAATCTGTAGACAAATAGCAAACAGCAAAATATGGATCAGCATAGTATAACTATGACAAATCAGTATTTAACTCATAGACTGATCATAAATTAACATTCTGACATTTGCCTACAGTACTAGACATTACTTACTTGGGTTTCAGGGTTGTCCATTACAGTATTCACATCAATGTTAAAACTGTAATAGAAGAAATCTAAAATAGCGAAACAAGTGTAAATATAACTTTTGACTTCATGATTTACCCTTTAAGTGCTTTTATATTTGAAGCAGTTATTTTGTGCACTGACTACATACAGATGTGATAAATTTGTCTTACTTGAGCTATTGCAGTGTGAAGAACAATAACACGTTGGCATTGCTTTAGGGAAAACAAGAGAAAACTTAATTAATCATGACACGTTGATTATAAATATCTAGTTGTTCATCTTTTGAAGTATTAGCCAAAAAGATCTTTAAAGTATGTCACATTTCTGAGTTATGAAATTTAATTTTAAAAAAATGTAAGTTTTATTAAAGAGGATAACAGAAGCCTTACGACTTGTAGTGCAGTTATCCTGAGAATCCAGTGTAAATATCACATTTGTACTGTTTCCACTACAAAATTAAACAAAGACAAGAAAAGAGACAGGAAATAAAGAACCTCACATTCAGTAAAAAGGTAAATTGTACTCCACTCAAACAGCAATAATATAAGTATGATACGCCATCCTTTTCCAGTTTGAGTCTAAACTTACCATGAGATGTTCTGTAGTTTTGCATTACATACATCAACTTTGACTTTAGGATCGCATTTGTCATATTGTCCAGCTGAGATCTGTGTTATGTCATCTGCACACACACCTGTGAAAAAACATATCCATTCCACTCAAATACATCTTTAGAAAGATTATAACTTAAAGCAGTACAATTTATTTGTATTTAAGTTGAAAATAGGAGAATTTTGAAAAAACCTTTTTAAATCTGAGCACTTTTTCCATTTGTCAACAAAACAAAATTTGCACTGTATTTGGTGGAAATTGCAGTTCATGTCAACATTTTAAAACAAAACCAACAAGATGGAAAAAATGTATACACAATGCTTTTATTCTATTTAAAAACAAAATAAAATGTTAATACATTCTTAACAAAAAAACTTTTTTTTAATTATTATTATTTATTCATTTATTTTATTATTATTAAAAGACAAGAAGTAGCAGAATTTTACTAACCCACTCTTTCTATTGTTCCCACTAAACTGACATTGACATTTTCTGAGTTCATCTCCATCACAGCGTCTCTAATGCAGCAAACACTGGCAGGTGCACTCAGCCACAGAAGAATATTGCACTGTGCATCCCTGTCAGAAAACACCAGGATGACGTAAGAGAAGATTATAGAAGTACAATGATTTTATCTATTGTTTAATATGGATGGGAGCAGCATTTGATACTGACTGTGTACTATTTTTTGGATCACATGTGACCTCCATGCCCTAGTAATGGAAAATAAAAGCAAATGTTGTGTATGCTTCTTATATGAAATGCCAAAATGTGCTGCATGCAGTGACAACTGAATCTGCACTTACGTCAAGCGTGGGTTTCTTTGTACTGCAGAACATAAACAAGACCAGGTTCATTGATTACATGGTTTTTTGAAGCACAGTAAGACCTGCTGACAGCTCTCTATTTTGTGTAAACTGAAATAATGGCAACTGAAAACTCTTAAAACATCCCTTGTTAAATGAAGGAATTAACTTTAGGAATAGACAGCCATTAATGCATGATGATAAAATTCATAGTTTTATTTGAAGACAAATTACATAACACACAAATATTATTCAGCTTGAAAGTACTGGCATGTCTAAAGGGCCTAAAGTGAGAACACTTATTTATTTATATATTTATAAAATATACTTATATATTATACGTATATATTTATTCATGAGAAAAGGTCACAACAGTGTACTGTACCTTATGCTGGTAGTTGTGGTAAGCACAGCTGTAATTAAATTTCCATCAGAGACCTCCTCCACCACAGTCCTAACACTCTTTCTGGGAGCTGTACATGCATTCAGGTTGCTTCTGTAAAGCTGCTCAAGCTGGAAAGCACATTTCAGATTATTGAGTTAAATTACTGCTTGTCAAAGAATGACAGAAAATTGTAAAGTGCTTTTTCATATTTTTTCTAAACTCTATATTTGTTTTATATATCCTTCAGCTGTTAACTCTCATTGTTAAAAAAATATTATGGTGTAAAAAATATTGTTATACATTAAAATACTAAAATATATATAATTAATATAAAATTATTAACAAAAATATATATTTACTTTACTTTACTTTTAGTCATTTAGCAGACACTTTTATCCAAAGCGACTTACAAATAAGAAAAAGTAACAAACTAAAAGTCAAAACTCTGTAAATACTATATAAACACACATTTAAGAAAATAAAGAAATTAAATAAAAATGAAAAATGCATACAACATTTCAAAAACTAAACATTTAAATGAAAACAAAGAAAGTAACACTAAAAACAACTTAAAATGTTAAAACAACAAAAGGTATGAGTATAATAATGCTTCTAACATAACACTAAGCCAAACACCAAAAAACAATGGCATGTGTATGTACAGCCACACACATATACATATACATACATATAAAAATAAATTAAATATATATATTATTTCATTTCCATGTAGTATGAAGTACTAAAATAACTAAAATTAAATAAAACTATAACTTAATAAACAACCAATACAGACATCAACACTGAGCCAAACATACTTGTTTTAAAAACAGCAACAACAACTTACTAACACATAGTAAGAAATGGTTATAAAAACTGAAACAGAAGTGAAATAAGTAGTAGGAAAGAGGAAAAATTAAAGTGATAACGTTTTAATAACGTTTAATTTTATATAACAAAAATAGTTCATATATAATTTTATATAATACAGATTTTAATATATGTTTTCTTTATTATTCTACCTCTATATTATAAAATGAATTGAAATGAAATAAAATAAAATAAAATCTTCTCAATATCACGTGAATATCATTCCTGAACTTACCCACGTTTCGATCGATAGATCACTTTCGGGTGTTCCTGTTACATTAACGTTTATCCAGTAGTATCCTAATAAAAACCAAAAGAGTCAGTTATGCATTATATTTCTTACATTTAACAGAAAATTGGGCTATTATGTGTGCTGAAGTTGTAATACTGACCATTCTCACAGCTTAGATGAAAGTCACAAGGTGTGGGTTCTGTAACTAGACAAGAATGAATGAATATTAGAGGTGGTAGATGGTAGTAAGGTGGTAAAATGTCAAAATTAACATGATAGAAAGTGTAAACTGTAGTTTGGTACACACAGAGATAGATCTTTACACTGTATGTCTTACCGGTCGATGTTAATGTTTGGTTAATGGTTAGTGTTGTATCAGTTATATTGGTGGAGGACGATGGTTCGGGCTGAAGATGATATTGGTAATGAGTCTATTAATATGGTTCTTGATAACATACTGTAGGATGTAAATTGAACTTTGGTGTTAATAATGGTGTATTTGTAGTACTTACTGTTGCTGTAAATGTTGTGAAGTTTGCAGTTGTTTCAAAAGAAGTCGTGCTTCCAGTGGATGTGAAGTTTGCGGTTGTTTCAAAAGAAGTCGTGCTTCCAGTGGATGTGAAGTTTGCAGTTGTTTCAAAAGAAGTCGTGCTTCCAGTGGATGTGAAGTTTGCGGTTGTTTCAAAAGAAGTCGTGCTTCCAGTGGATGTGAAGTTTGCAGTTGTTTCAAAAGAAGTCGTGCTTCCAGTGGATGTGAAGTTTGCAGTTGTTTCAAAAGAAGTCGTGCTTCCAGTGGATGTGTCTGGCGTGGTTTCCACAGTTTGATTTTCAGTGCTGTGTAATTCCGTCGTAAATGTTGTTGCTGGGATCGTTGTGCTTATGTTAGAAGATGTGACTGTGGTTTGTACCATTGCTGTTGTATTTTGCACAGTAACATGGCTTGTTGTTAATGGCACTGTTGATGAGTTACTGTGACTTTCAGTTGTCGATGAATGCATTGTGGTAATATCAGCTGTGGTTCCTTCCGTCGCTGTTGTTAAATTTGGGGGTCCTGTAGATCCTGTGATGGCTAAAAACCCAATTGTTGTGCCATTTGTGCTCGATGTTACTGCAGGAAAAAATACAGAAAAGATTCAATTACAACAAATGTATCATTATAACATGCATCATGTTACAAGAATTTAGACACAACATAATTTGATCTATATCAGATTACTAATTGTATGTATTAAATATTTAATTCAACTAAGAAATAAATAACTACACAGCTATTGGAAACTTCGTTATTTTCTCTATCAAAGAATCAAATATCAGTCTCTCTGGTAAGCATCATCAGCCTTTATTTAATTTTTAACTTTATGCTGTTGTTGTTTTTGTAATGAAGGGTTACTCTTTATCCATCTCTTTCTTTTTGTCAGCCCATTTAGCTGATTCATAAGCATGAAATTGGCTTTTGTTTTGTTCCAGACTAAAACATGTCCAGCAGGTTGACTGAGCTGTATTTGTATGGTTGGTTCAGTAAGCTATTGTGTTTCAAAGTGATCACAGCCCATGTTTTACGTGACTCAGCTACACTCCTATTACAGGAATACTGAACGATATTGAGATGAGATGTTCCTCTTTACACTAGGAGAGACAAGCAGACAAATGCACAGAGTCTGAACAAATTACTGCTCATATATATGCCCTACATACAATGAATATGGGAAATAAGTTAATATGCAATGTGGTAAAAAAGTGTGGGGGAGGGGGGCAAAATCTTGGATTCAAAATCTGGAAGTAAACTGAAAAAGTTAGGCTTAAAAAACATCCTGATGTAACATGAATTAAAAAATATTTAAGATTCTGTCCTATTTCAGCTCACTGGACAGATTGGTGACATTCAACATGGGAACAAATTTTATATAAAATGTCAGATTTTTTCCACTGAAATAAAAAATGCTCTTTGGATCTTGTTGGATTATGATCATCTTGTTTTACACAAACTTGTGAAGTTCATGCAGCTCGTCGTATAACTGATTACATAAAGAGTAATGCAAAAACTCTACAAAATTAGATAAATTAGATCTTTTCAATTGCAGTCTTTTAGGTTGCAAATGTTCAAATGCAGGATACAGGATATTGAAGACCTCTTGATCGCCATTAGAAGTTACACAAGCTATTGCGTAATGTTACATTGTACAAATACACGTTGTATTTCATCATCATCTTTGTTCTATAAACTCAAATGTAGGGTAGTATTGTGGCATAATAGGTGAGAAAACGGGAGGACAATCCCTGAAATTAAGTAGAGCTGTATAATGCTCATAGGTGTGTCTTATACAAGCATCCGACCTCACCTGGATGGCACAGCAGGAGCAGGAGCAGGAGCAGGAAGAACACATAATCCAGGCGACTCCAGAATCCAAAACTCCATCTACTCAATCGTTTAGTCGCCATTGCTCTAAAAGATACACAAAAAAACTCACTCACTTTGCAACTGACAAAAAATGACTTTAAAAGTTTCAAAGTAATAAGTATCAAATTTGGTGAAGTTTAACTGTAGGGATATAAATGTAACTGTAGTGACTGTCACACCCCTGTAGTGATTGACAATTTAAGTCAATACACTATCCATGACGTGACTCCCAAACAAAAGACTTCGACAGGTAACACAATTAAGTTCATGAAGTTTCAGCACATCTGCTTCCTGGTACAACTCAATTCACATTTCATTCAGTTACTTCAATATGGCTAAATTAATACCTAACTTAATACATATCATAAATACATAAGGCTGAACTTACAGAACATTTGTTTAACCCTTAGTCTGACTTGTCAAGGGTTTTCAATGGAAAATCAATTGTGGGTGTACATTTCTAATAAATACAATTGACCTGATCTAATGTAAAATTTGAATCTAGTGTAAAAGTAAATGTTATCAGAGATCAGGCATTAAGAAGAAAAAAGTATAGTAATGAATAGCTAAATTAGCCCTCCTGTAACTCAAACTGTAGAGCATGGTGCTAGCAAATGCATAAATGTAATGTAAACGTAACAGTATTTTTCATCTTTTTTGCGGCAGTGTTCAAAATCTCACTCTAAAAAGCGCAAACTAATGCTAAATATTTTTTAATTCATCATTTTTAATATTGATCATTTTTAAAAGAACACTACCAAACGTACACTACCAAAAGTTAATCAAAGGTTTGGGTTGGTAAGAAATGTTTCTGAAATTCTCTTCTGCTCAAAAATACAGTAAATACAGTAATATTGTAGAATTCAAAATAGCTGTTTTAAATTAAATTTTAAAATGTATATTTACTCCAGTCTTCAGAGCCACATGATCCTTCAGAAATCATTCTAATATTCTGGTTTGGTGCTCAAGTTGTTCTGCTTAATATTTTTGTGGAAACCATGATACATTTTTAGGAATCATGAATAAATATAAAGTTTTAAAGAACAGCATTTATTTGAAACAGAATAGAATATTTGTAACATAAATGTCGCTTTTGATCAGTTTAATTTGTCCTTCCTTGCTAGATAAAGGTCTTAATTTCTTTCACATAAGTAGCATATATTGAATATCATATATAAGCTATTCTAAATTAGACAGTATTTTGATTATTTGATAAGGTACCAGTGGTTTAACTAGTCTCTCATTACATAACTTACAATTGAAAGTAATGTTTCAGTATATAATTCATTTATATAACAATTTAATTATAATGTACAACTGAATCAAAAATGTACTACCTACCCCTGTAATTAACAATAAATAATATTAAATAAATTCATGTAAATAGCATGAAACAGTCCATGAAACATTACCAAACCAACAGATAATTTTTTTTTTAATTTGCACAGTCAAATGGGCTTTTTCAGCACACTGCTAAATTTTAATCATAAAATGAACACTAAATATGTATTTATTCATTCACGATTAATATTAATTCATTTTACGCCACATACCTTGTGGACACTTGCATAGACAACCTGCTGTGCTTCACATCATGATCTGTACCGACACACCAAACCATAGATATATTCTTCTCTCACACAAAAATGTGTCTCTGTTGACAGCCGCAGCCTGATTTCCCACAGAATAACAGGAACTCACCTACAAAAACGTGCCCTTCCAGACTTCAGAAAAATCTAAGACAGACAAAAGTTTCTTAGTAACTTCAAAGGTGCTCAGGTTCCACTGTCTTGTGAAGAGTATCAGTGAAGACTGAGTTATGTGCACCACCCACCTTAACCTAAAACTTCAACACACACACCCAGCCTCCAAAGCACAGGAAGTGTCCTTCCCCTCTAGCAAAGCTAAATGTTAACTGTAAATCGAAAAATCATTATAATAATCCTGTTTTTCAGTATATACCCTTATATTTTATGCACATTTCAAGAATATTGGGTTAAATTTGGAGCTACGTCTGCAGAAAAAAATTGCTTTGATTATTTTAAGTGAAATTTTAAATTAAGTAAAATTAAAATAAATGCTTTTAAGTAATAACAAGCAATAGATTCAAACACTTGTTTATTTTTTACAAAGTTATTTTGTTGTGGCTACTGTTTCATGTATCTCTTGTAAATCAGTTTCATGGACTAACAGGTCAAGCTGCTTTTAACAGGCAGAGCTTTTATTTCAATGGAACGTAATAACTGCTTTGGGTTTTGCGTCAGTTTAAGTTGTTCCACCCATACCTGCATCATACTCATGACTTTGTACACCTGTCTCTTCTTGAACAAAGAGCGGGTGGGGTTTGCACCTGACCTCACCTTCCCCTTGTTTTGTTTACAGCTGTTTACTTGTATCCATGATTTAATCTGTGCAGGTTTAAACCTATTTAATATGTGTTTATTTTGTAACAATAATACTGTATCTGTCAGTATTCTCTGTCTGTTATTATTCTCTTCTTCCTATCAACTCCAAATCCTCATTTGACCCATAGGGGAGGGTACATTCCCTTATCGCTTATTACACAGTGATAAAATTTGTGACAAAGTGGACAATTAGCCAATGGCCCAATATTAGATTTAAGCAGCAGGAAGTCCAAATTAGAGAAACAATAGGATATTACAGGCCCAATTGATTTTGAGAACCATTAGTCATCACAATAATTTGTTTCCCATCAAACAGATTTACTGTAAGTATGAGTGATTCATATAACATTTTAGTGAATATGCAAATAACGTTTAGGTTTATGAAAATTAATAATGCGATTTTAATTCATTTTGATTCATAACTTAACCTAATTTGGATCTGGTGTTTCCTAATAAGCAGAACACACAGAACATCTCATATAGCACTTTACGTTTTCTGTTTACTGGAAGTTTCACTAAAAGAAGCTTACTTGTAAGCAGGGGCGTCATGCACTCATTATTTTTGAGGGGGCACGAGTTGGGGGGGGGGGGGGGGGGGTCG